>VOQK01007134.1:40473-52399 GCA_015052645.1 Benitochromis conjunctus | reverse complement strand
AACCAACCCACTGCCAAGTATTTCTGCACAATTCTCATTCATCCAATCAACTTGTAGGGATTTATTTTGTTTTTAGCAAGGCCCCTGACCAATAAAAGACATTAATAAGGGTTTTCCTACATGCTTTCAGATCACTTGTGTCAATAACATAAAGTAACAAAAAAATTCCTTAAAAGAATTTGTATCTAGATCATCCAACCAGACGAAGGCTCATGTTTTACTCAAATGATTGAGCCTCTAATGGTCGCATAAGGAGAAATTGATATGGCGCTAAATCACAGTCATCAAAATAAACAATTATTCCCCCTAGTCAAAAAAACCTACTGGTTTCTGTGTCTTTAAGTAATGTAACTGAATTAATGTCATTGAGTATGCTTATTTTTAATAAGTAAATCTAATCATAATGTGTACCATACATAAAGAGACCATTCTGGTTTATAAACAGGAACAATCAGCACTGGTAAGTCACAAATACTACACAGCAGCATTGTTTCAAAATATAAGGCTGTAGTTTAGGTTTGAGGTGATTTATATTTTTAGTATTTAGACATAACGTTTACTGACTAATTTCAGCTCCTTTTCAATTGCAAACCACTTATTAACACAGTGTACAGAGAGCTCATAGGAATAACAGACTGGCAACAATAAAAACAGTCAGCGAGTTAGTCTGGGGACCATGAATGAATATGACAAACTGCAGATTTCACCTTCCCAGTCCATTTTTCAGTTTTATTCTACACTTTTCAGTTAACTGTTGTTTAAATGCACACAGGCCTGTTTCAAAGTCAGATGTGCACCCAAAGTCTAATCCCTCATTTCTTGGCCTCTCTTCTCAGTTTGTTCCATTAAAGTTAACTTTGCAGCCTTTTGAAAAGTTATTGAGATACGCTGCAAACTTATAAGCACTCGAAACCTAAAGCTAAAAATACTTTTCAGAGCCTCTAACATGACCTAATTTTCATAACTAAGAACCTGAGTCTTGTGTAACAATCCAACATTGTGTGTTTTCTAACTTTCTGCTCAATAATATGATTAAAACCTAAAGTCTCAGTCCACACACACACACACACACACACACACAAAACAACCAACAACAAAAAAAAAAATGCTGAGTGCTTGGTCATAAGACCATAGTTAACAACTTTTCACACAATCCCAGAATAAACAAGCCCCACTGAGAAGTGTCTTGTGCTCATCCTCTGATGTGAGAGTGTGTGTTGGTGTGTGTTTGCGGAGGCGTGTGCATGTGTATGTAAATCTGTCTCCTAATAAGTGAATAGACTTCTGTCTATCTGACACTGCAAAGAAGGAGCTGTGTGAGGATGGAGGAAAGCAGCTGACTCACTGAGCGTCCAGCTATTTCTCAAAACCTTTAAAAGGCTGTCTTCTTCCTTTGTTCTAACTTGTTTTAACAAAGCCATGATAGGTCACACACCCCGCGTGTGTGTTGCTACCGCGCAATCACAGATAGGCACTGATCTCTCTCTCACTCTCACTATACACAAAACAGACAGTCAGCAAATGAAAACGTGCCAAGAAACTCCCACAGCAGATAAAAGCTCTCTTCTAACTGATTCAACCACTTGTGACGTCCTGCAGTTCTTTGAAGAGCCAGTTAATTCTGCTCCATATGAGGAAACACACTCACAGTGACACTGTGCAGGAAACTTACAACCAGTTGCCTGTGAACAGGTTCATCCACGACATTGTGCGTTTTCAGCTGTGAACTGCAGTGTAACTTTGTGAGTGCACCACACATTCATGTTCCCCATAGGAGGAATCCAGCCGACTCTGCTGATGCCCCCACTTTCTGTGCGCCGGCCATCATGAGGTTCATGTTTGTGTTAATGGCTAAAAAAAATGTTGGACTGATACATGTTGCACATCTAATAAGAAGATACTGTTACTGCTGGGCTGCTGAACAAACCCGTGAGCATGTTTTAGACTTAAGGTGTCCACTCAGGAAGTGAGTCGCTCATTGCTGGTAGACATTCCATACTCTGGTTACCTAGGTAACCTAATGTATTAAACATCCTGTCATTGCTGTTTACTCACTTCCTGTATGAATGCCCTTTTAAATTCACTCCACAAACGAGGTCAAATCCACATTTTGTGTCTGTTACCTGGGCTAACTGTCTGTCAGTTCGCCGCTTTGTCTTTTTCTCCACAGCCTGGACAATCATGTTTCCCAGAGGACGTACCACACTGGCTTTTAGAGGGCCCTGCACCTGCACTTCTATGTTGTCATCATCAACTTGTATTTTTAAGTTTTGGGCTCTGTCCAAAAATCAATACGACTAATACAATCTTATTCCTCACAGAGGCACACGGACCTGTAGAAGAGTCTAGATCCTAAACAAAGGCGAGTTGCAGTCGAATTGCATCTCTGAAATTGGTCATGTCACTAATTTTACCTCTTTGACTTAACACAGTATTGCAGAGAGTATAGCTAATCATTTCCACCTGACACAAGTGACCCCCCCTCCCGGTTTGTACTTCATCTTGGCGAGATAAAAATCTTTTTTCCATTTTTAAACGTTCACCATCTTGAGCCTGTTTTAGAGCTCGAGGCCTGACAAAGCACCGCACTGTAGCTTCACGGTTAAGTGAGTAGCAGAGGATGGTATCTGACTTCAGTGTGTTTGTGCCAGCAGACTGGCTCGAAGCATTGCATAACCTACAAGGCCTGCAGGATGACACTGCCTCTCTTCTGCTACAGCTGACAAAGTTCATGAGTGTCTCTCACTGTGGTGTCATTTCTCCCTTTCCTCCATCTCTGATTATCCCTCCACCCTCTTCTTCTCTCTCTTTTATTTTCACCCCTCTGTCTGTCACCCTTTCTCTCGTTGGCTTCCCCACACATTTCTTTGTCTCCTTTAACAGCAGTGTGGCAACTCTTGCCAACATTTCTCTGCAGCTGGTCTGAGACTGAGCTCATCTGTTCCTCTGATTCACAGAGCCCTGTGTACTGAGCTGCATGTGTCTGCATATGTGTGGGTCTTCATGTGTGTTTAAAATCCAATAATATGAACACGATTGGTGACAAAATGAGAATTAATTGAAAGAATTCAAAAATAGATTTATAAATGAGCCCATCTTAATTTCTTTTTCTTTTGCAATCCTTTGCATAAAAACGTCTCTTTTACTTTGCTGCTAGAAGTTAGATTAGAAGATTTATGCAACTCTGTGGGTAAAGTAAAAAGCTGGAACAAGGATCAAAAACTACAATCTGTTGTTTCACAAGACACCAGAGTTAATTTCTGAGTTTTATTTAGAAGTGCCGATAAAAAGAGCTAACAGTCTCCCCATGTTTGCAGTTCTAATGACTGGAGTTTTACAGCACAGGCATCAGCAGGACGTTGAACACTCATTTGTGGCAGACTTTTATCTCAGTGTATGCGTGCATTGTCTTACTTTGAGCGCTGTGATGTTTGACTCCTGCAAGGAAGCCTCTCTCAACTTCTGCTCCTCCACAAGGATGTCCCTCAGGTGTTCATTCACCTTGAGAGAAAGAGAAAGAACGAGAAAGGGGATGAGGTCAAAAGTCACACGAGCACCCGGTGCACACAGAAAGTGAATAGTGAGTCTGTGCCGAAGACCTGAAAAACCGGGCAATAATAGTAAGAAGGCCCACATCAAACAGACGTTTGTCACCGCCACCTCCACTCATCAACTACTGAAGCTAAATATAAATATAACAACTTAACAATATACATAACTCAGCTACATCCTGATGCAAGCGCAGGTTTAAAGGTTTGTTTTTACTGTTTTCAGAGGATCTGCCCAAGCATGCTGAGAACAAGGCTGACCGAGGATACACAAGGTCACATCAGCCATTCCCCCCGCCATTGCGTGCCACGCCTCGGGGCTACGCAGAGATACAATCCTCCATGTTTTTCCAAGTTTGTGTCTGTAAATAAATAAATCCTGCGTGCATCTTTCCACCTTTGGCCTTGAAGCAGACAGCACATGAGTTCTTCCAGAATGAATTATAGCTGATCATAAGAAGATCTTACATTTGATGAACTCTATACTGAGGGTTGTTTTATTATTTCAAGGAGAAAGAAACTAATTCATCTTTGAAATCTTTGAGAAGAGGTCGTTTCATATCCATCTTACTTAATCCCAGGAAATAATTCAAGGAGAAATATACACAGCCCATAATGTGAACCTAAACTAACAGTGTCTATTTTTAGAGAAATAAAGTTATAAAGATCTTTCTCTCTATTTCTTTAGAGAAATAGAGAGAAAGATCTTTATAACTTTAACTCTATAGCAGGTGACCAAGACCTACCTTATTTCTTTTTGTTTTATATTTTTGGGGTGCCAGCCAGAAGTTCTCTGGTAAAACTTTCCTAGTCTGTCAATTTGAATTGCATCAAACTGAACTGAACTGAAATAATGTGTTGTTTGTATTCCTGGAAACAGCAGGGTTTTTTGTTGAATTATGGGTTTTTCTTGTTATTTTGGTGTTTATTTGCCGGCCTTTCTTTGAGATGGACCGTACAGTGTTGGCTCACTCTTTAATACACAATCTTATATGAGCAAGCACTGTGAGGGTAATTTCTCACCAGGAATGTGGTTAACCTTCTAATTTACAGAGTTGGCTGGAGTTATCGGGGTTCATGTTGGGTATGTGTTAGTGCTTTCAGGTGGATCCAGGAGGTGGATTGACCCCGTAGCTAAGTTTTACCCTTTGCCAGAGAACCCTCTGCATGGCACCCCAAAAACATTAAATAAAAAAAGGGTATAAATTAGGTCATTCTTGAGCAATCTGATACAACACAGCCATGCCCCCAGCACAGCCCACTCGTGCCTGTATAATTGTATTTTTATTAATTTTTTGGGTAATTTGAAGGTTAACACTGTAGCACAATGCTGGTTTGCGTGTGGATGTAAGACCAAACACAAGAGTCTGGCAGTCATTCGAGGAGCTGAAGACCAGTTAGATTAAATTGACTTTTGATATGTGATGTTCCACAACAATGAGAAAATCCCAAGTTTTAGTGCGTCCTGCAGCTGTAATGCTAATGTTACCATTAGCTTTGATAGTCTCTCCACAGGCCAGAGCCATCCTGAAACTGTAATGCTGAGAGAAACTGTAAGAGAGATTGCACATGGTAAATGGAGTGGTACTTATTAGTGCTTTTCTTTTCTTACTGAGCATTCAAAGTGCTTTTACTACACGCTTCAGTCACACTCATACATTCAGTCCTTTATTCTATGCCTTAAGCACTTTCTAAGTATCACACACGCAATCACACTCCGATGGATAAATTGGGAGCAATTTAGGGTTGAGTGTCTTCCCCAACAACACTTTGGCATGTAGGCTGGAGGAGTCAGGGATCCATCCACCAACCTCCTGATTGGCAGATTACACGCTCTACCTCCTGAGCCACTGCAGCTCTCAATTGTGGGAACTTTAACATTGATTTGCAATCAATAAACAAAGACTGGCTGAGGTTCTGTGTTTTCAGGTTGACTTTTGCAATCAAAGCCCAGCCTCTATTTTTGATAGACTTTCTTGATCGACAAGAACAGCCTATAGATGAAAAATTTTAAAAATTAAGTAAAGACAGTAGAAACACCCTTCAGATGTTACGAGTATTGTTGTTGCGTAGTTTGTACACTACAGGGCACTTCTTCTGAGCAAAGTTGGGCAGAACACAAACAGGTTTTAGGGAAATCTGTTTATGTTATGTCTGAAAGAAAGAATAACATCACACAATATTTCTGAATATTAGATTTTTAATTCACCACATCAGTATCAGTATTGGTTTAAAAAAAAAAACAAAAACAAACCTGTATCGGTCAGGGTGCAGCTGAAACAGGTGAGACTACTATCGAATTGTTAAAAATACTAACTGTATATCGAAGATGGACATAGATCTGAAAGCGAAGCCGATGTTAAAACACTTTAAAACTGTATTTTTTTTAGTGGTCAGCAGGTGGCGCCTCCTCTGACTGCAGAAAGAAGTTCGGTTTTATAGAAATCTGCCCTGTGACTTCAGCGGATATTTTCCTGGTGAGGTCATAGTGACAACTGCTACTTATAAGACTCACTGAACACAACAAAGCTTGTTTTCTAAATTATGCTCCCGATTGCAGTGAAAGAGGAGAACAAAGCAGAAAGAAATGGCTGCTCTATGATCCATCATTCGCTTATGACACACGATCTCAAAACATCAAGGTGACAACAGCGAAAAATGGGGACTTGCTAACCACCATCACAGTGGCTCTGTCAGTCTTTTATATGCAGTCTACAAGGTTAGAATAGTCGTACCTCAGTGGGGCTTTAAAGCCTTTAAAGCCCCACTGAGGTACGACTATTCTTCCTAATCCTGCTTTAACAGAGACTGGGAATCTCTCTGGGATTATCACATGTGCACGGTGCCAATTTTTCCATCTTCTCCTCATGCAAACATATTGGATTTCTTACCAACAGTGGGAGAATTAAGAAGTGACACACTTTCCAGAAGCTCGAGTGTCTACTAAATCCAGAGAGCACAAAGTAAGTAAAGTGGAACAATAAAAAGCCACCTTTGTAAACGGCTTAAGGCTTCATTTAGCTCTTGGAGACAACATCTCCCTGTGTTTGTGCATGTGTGTACCTTGTTGATCCAGGTGGTGATTGCATCCTCCGTGTCGTAAGGCAGCTCCTGGATGTGTCCGTCGCCGTTCGATGGTTCGGCTGTAGAGTACCTGTTGATGCAGGACATCACCCTCTCCACGCTCACCATCTCTACGGTGTACGCCATCATCAGGGTGTCTATGAGCGCCAGGTGGGAACTCTGCACAGACACACAGCAGCAAGATCACGTTAAAAAGGTCAAATCAACTACAGATTTCAAATTTTATTTTATTATCTTTTTCTTTGAAAGTGTTTCCCAAAAAGCATCAGACTGACAACTGGGAATTTAAGTGCAAAGTTGCTAAAACGAAAAAAAGAAAACATGAAAGAAATTTATAGAAATGGCACATCTGTTTTTCAAAAGTCCACCTCACTTTCACACAGTCTGTCAAACGAAACCAGGACCTGCTGCTCAGCTACCTTCTGATCACCATCTCTCTTGCCTTAAGCCATGTGAAACTGCTTCACTGTTAAATGTGGGGGAAAAAAATACTTTGATTAGGCACATTTGTCCAATTTTGAGTCATTGGCTTTATCTGAGTGGTTGTAAAAAAGCAACATCAACACCTACACAAAGCTTGACATTCTCCCGGCCTTCCTAGTCCCATTCCAGGCCGGTCAGACCAACAGACCTCCCCTTCCCTTTCCTGTCACACTACAGTCAAAAACATTGTACGTGTGTGTGCGTAAGCATATTTGCCTGCTGCTTGCCTCAGCATTGCTCTGTGTGTCCAGCCTAACTAAACAAACCTCTAAAATCTGGTGCTCCATGATCGAGGTGACTCAAACTGACAAAAACAAGCAGTGAGGCGTTGTGTCTAGCACAGGCCTCTATTCATAACCACAGAGCCACATGCAACAGCCAGTGTGACCAAGTCTTTCCCAGAGAAACAAACTCCCGCTTCAGCGCTATGACTTTACACTTCCACTGGTGATCAGAGTCATCGCAGCATGTTGTCCTGCCAGTCTAAACATGCAGAGAGCGTGCAGGAGTAAAATGAGCTCTGGAAACAAAGACCACATGGAAATAAGTGCCGAGACGCTTTGATCAGCTGTACCTGATGTCAGTAACTGCTACTCAACTTAGCTGTGCTTAAGTTACACACATTAAATGCTGTTATGTAGACCAAGTGCTCATACTTATCCAGTATAAGCTCTGTTCTCGAGTTAGTTAATTTATTGTTTAATATGAATCCAAACCCAACCAACGCATCAAAACCAGAAGCTATGTAAACAAACAAACACAGAAAAAGCTGCAGGTTCTCACGCTCACCATGACTTGACAAACATCAGTAATTAAGTTGTTTATATAAACAAATAAGTCGTGTAAGCTGGTGCGTCTGAGGATGGTGACTGAAATGCAGTATGTTACGCTGAAAGCTACACCTGTAGTGCATTACACGGGTGCCCAGGATTGTTTGGACAGCTCCAATTTATGATTCTTACTAAACTTATTGAACTGTTTCTGAAAACGTCTGCAGACAGACACCGTTTTCAATTCCTGCAGCTTCAGGATATTGCCAGATGTCTGACATTGTGTGCATTCTCCTCCAGAGGTGCAGCCGGACGTCTGGCTGACGGCTGGACAGACTGACAGAGAGAGAGAGGGGCCAAGCAGCTTAGAGCGAAGCTAAAGAGTCAAATACCGTCATTTAAATGAAACTCGCTGAGCTTTTTCTGTGATTGAAGCTTTACTTAAGTCATTTAGATAAAACTGCCAAATCTTTAATATTGGTAAGAGGCTTGTGTAGGTGTGTGCACACCTCTGTGTGTGTGTGAGTGTGCAAGGCTCTGGGCAGAGAAGCCACGTGAATTTAAATGATTGTGACAAATCACTTGTGTTCATTTTTTAAATAAGGATGTTTGTAAGCTGACTTTTTTTTTTTTAAATCAGAGAAAAAAAATTTGCAATGAGATCGGTCATTTTAATTTGTCATATTTTATGGTGAATATTGGTTAAGGCACATAACTCTCTGTAACCTGTTGGGATTCATTACATGGTCAGGTCATTTAGTATGTCTTGGTAGGTACTGGTAGGAAAGACAACTGTTACTGTAGCCCCCTTTACTCTTTACGTTAATTTAACATTGCCCCTACTGAAGCACTTCTATGGTCTGTGCAGAGAAAGAGACGCTAATTAAGTCCCGCCCACCGTGGATGGGAAACAATTACGTTTTCTACTGACTTTGTGGGTCAAAGTAAAAAAAAAAAAAAAATAGTAAAAGCGCACAAAACACAAAAAACAGTAGTGTTTTGGGGGAGACAAAAAGTGATGAAAGAGCTGTGGAGGTGACAAAAACCCAAACATGCAAACGGCTGCTGACTAAGACGCGCTTAAAAGAAGCAGAGGATGTTTGGTTAAGTTGCAGTGCGTTCGAGCCAACTTTTGTTTTCTAGCTTGAGCGGCACATAGATATATATTAGCTTTGTAACAATCTTTTCAAAAAGTTAATATTTAGTATATATAATATAATAAAATATATTATCAGGCAAAATGCATTTTGTTTCATGCATTTCAATCCTCCTTTGCGTAACATGGGGATGACCTTTTTCCCCTCCAGTGGCCATGGTTTTCAGAGCCTTTACAGTACGCACAGCAGTACCAGCATAGGCTCACACAGGCACATTCCTGGTAGATTAGATGAAGGGCAATTTCTGCTGTTTACCCTGCAGCCTGAGCGATGAAAGATAGTAGTGCGCTGCCCCGATAACTTTCCAGACTTGTAAAATCCTGAGTTGTATCCAGTAAAACCCACTGCAGTGTTTGACATTCAATTCAAATGAATGGCTCCGGTACTCAAACTGCACTGGAGTGTACCTGACACAATGTGCTCTCACCTACACAGCCACTTAACATTGTTTTAAAGCAGGGCTGGTTTTTTGTCTGAGTGCCCACTAATGCTGCAGGAATAATAGTCGAGCTATCATGCAATGCCTTTTTCAAAAAATATATATGTACTCAAAGCCTGAGCAGATATTATAGTCCAGGATGTCCATGTGCATGTATGTTGGAGTAATGGGGATGTACATAAAGGTGTGAGCCTGAGAGATGAGGATGAGCAGGACAGGCAGTTTTCAGAGTCACTGCTTACATATCTACAGACTGGTCAGATATCCACAGGGGAAAAAAAGACGCTACTGTTGATAATACAACAAGATTTTAAGAGCCATGTGCTGTCTATTATGCCTTCACAAAGACCTTTGTGGTGCGTGTCTGTGCACAGAAAGCGCTCACGGTGACAGACACGCCTTATAAGGCCGTGGAGATGGCAGGCGTCTGGCATGAAAAGCGCTGCAGTACGCTCGTGCACATTTTCTGACAGGAATTCCTCGCACAGCCTTGTGCGTGCGCGTGTGTGTCCTCGATCAAAGGCATTTATGGTAAAGCACGAAATACAGCTGAGCAAACAGACAATAAAAGTCATTCTCCACAAACATCACAAGTGCAGGGACATGTTCAAAAAAATAAATAACAAACAATCCCGCATCCGAGCCCCACAAGTGTTTCTACTACACAACTTTACACCTACATGCCTGCCTCTACCCAGATGTGGAGACTTTCTTTCACAAACATCTGTAAAAATCTCCAAAATGTTTCCACGTTATTCAACAGAGAGCTTTCAGCAGGAGGGACACGCCCCTCTGCAGAGAAAAATCAGTTACCGCTCAGACTCCGTCTCTCGCTCTCTCATCTGTCACTTTCTCATTTCAGTGTTTTAACACTGAGGGCGACGAGTCAAAGAGGAATGAGAAAATAAAGCAGGTCTTGTACACACCACCGGACATTGACTCCATCTGCTCCACTGAGGTGTGAATTTGAAGACGGGCAATTAAAGGAGCTTTCATTTGTGCTCCAGACGTTCATTGACTCAGTGTGAGCCCCACCCTCCACAGTGCTGCAGTAGTGCACATCACGTCTTCCTCCCTCCTCTCCTCTAACCCTCCCTCTTCCCCCACGTATGCCGCTCCTCTCCTCCTCTGTCATGCCCCCTTTTTTCCCCTCCTCCTCCTCTCCCTTCTTTCCAGATGGCCATATTAACACGGGGCCTTTTCCACACATACTCTGGCACACACGTGTCCTCATGACTGCCAGAAAGGCAATACCTCCTTCACATCTCTTCCAAAGCTCTTCCCACACTCACCCTTTCCCCTCTCCTCTTGCTCTACTTTCCTGCTTTTCCTCCTGGACAGCACCCAAATGGCAGCCGCCAAACTACATCTCCCCCATTTTTTCCTCCCTCTCTCTCTGTATATATCCATTCGGTCTCTGACAGACTGCCACGCTCCCCCTCCCTCTCCTCCACCTTCCTGACATGAGTTATTCTTCTGTAGCACAGCACTGAGAAAACCATGAGCTCATCATTTTCTCTGCAGATATACCATAACCCAAAATGAAAAGCCTCAACTCTAGTGTGACTGAAATGATCCTGCTGAGTCCATAAATGCATACATCGCCTCTGCTTTGCAGAGGCAATCTAATGAAAATCACAAGGGCACAGAGTAACAATAAGACCAGACAGATTAACTAATAGCCTGCCTGCACGTCAGACAAATGAAGGTCGATGAGTTAGAGAGTCGACGGGCTACAGGCTCCATTTGTTTACTTAACGATTGTCACTAAATCACCTCAAGCACACAAAGACGGAGGAGTGCGGACACACACTGGACCTCACGTACACTTCTACAGGTGTGCAAGGACATGGGGTCATTTAGCACTGCGTCAACATTCAAGACAACCTCACTCACAGGCTGAATGAGGCAAAGAGTACAATCAAGCATAGACATGAAAATTCAGTTGGCTGCGTAACTTTGAATTACCACTTGGAGCTGAAAATGAGGGCTAATAAAATACAGCTACAGCCTGAGAAAAATGCAGCAGCACAGGCAGGCTTGATGAAAAGTGCTAACTGCACCAAATTTCAAGAGAAAATTATTTTCTGGTTTCATTTCACGCATAAAGCAGAGTTAACGTGAGGCAGCGACAGAGAAAGACGAGACACGTTGAGGGAGGCCGAGAGAGTGAGGGTGGAAGAAGGATGGAGAGAGGGAGGGAGGGAGGGAGGGAGAAGGAGGAAACGGTGCACTGCAATGCAGACACCTTTTAGCGTCAGCAGAAGTGCCCGGGCTCCAGCCGTGCATGTGGATCTGCAGGCAGAGACTCACCCTCCTATCAGAACTAAAGCAAAACACACCATTGTGAGCTCCTCTCACAGGCTTTAAAAGGTGACAACATTATTACTGCTTAATATGAGGCAATCAATTTGTAGATCAATCTTGCTCTGTATTCAGTGGCTG
>VOQK01007134.1:24001-34490 GCA_015052645.1 Benitochromis conjunctus | reverse complement strand
GTTTAATTGTATTTGTCTGTCACAGTGAGAGTCTGATTACAGGATGCTGTTTACAAAACAGTCTCACTTGCACACCCTCTGGTCCGACACGACAGCAGGCCTTATTATTACACATGTTAGATAATTACCTTAACAGCGTTTTCCACTATTCTCATCCAGAAAAAATGGGGGGGAAAGGAGAAACGAGGCACCACCTACCCGAGCCGAAAGCCTTGGCCACCAGCCACGTCAGGCTGCATGATATCTTGGCCCTGGTGAAGTCGTAGTGATCGAAGCTCTTGATGGCAGGGACGATGAAGGTCCGTCTCATCCCTCTGTCATCTGCCGCATCTCCCATCGTTTCTCTGTGAGTGACCCGCTACTCTACTGCTGCTGGAGGCTCAGTCAGCAGGAGTTCCTCCTGACTGCGGATAACATCCCGTCCGGAGGAATTCAATGCACCAAAATTTCCTTCTCCTACAAAAACGAAAAAAATCAAAAGGCGGAAAAAAATAACAACTTTGGCCTGGTTTCTGAGAGCACGACGAATTGGAAATGAAACGGCGCCCCTCGGTTTATATGAGCTCCATCCTCAGCGATACGTCCTTATGTTTCCGTGATAGCCTTAAACCCCGGCAGCACGGCGCAGTTTAGTGGCAGGATTTCTGAAGATTTCCTCCATTCCCTGACATTACTATCCCCCGGTCTCCCGACATAACGGAGCAGCTGTGTGGCACGGGAGGAGAGCTACAGCCCGGCACCACGGGACACTTCCCCGGTCACACCGAGTAGGCTGTTTGCGTTCATGGCGCTCTCCTTCTTTTTTTTTCCCCCTTTCCTAACTGTTTTCTCTCCCTCTGTATCTCGGCGGCGTCTCCCCTGCGCTTTTCCTGCCGCACTGATCGGAGGATGGAGCGCATTGCGCACGCGCGATCCACCCACCCAGTCTGCTCAGTCCTGACAGGAGTCGCCACAGTGTAATATAAACCAAGGTGGAGTTAACTAAATCCCAAATGTTGTTTCAAAGGAGAAATACACTTCCAGCGAGTTCAACATGTTCTGCTAACGCTGCGAGGGCAGTTTACAGGAAGGTGATCCGCAGTTCACTGAAGTGTTAGGATGAAACTTTGACTGTAACTTTCCATAAATATATGCAGATGAAGACCGAATTATTAGCCTTCCACCTCAAAAATGTGCTTAAAATATTCCATCAGTGATCTGCACAGTCTCCCACAGTGTGATGTTACAGTATGACCATCTTTCGCTACAGACATAGTAACATGTTACATACTGCTGGCATATTGGGTCCTTACAAAATGTACACAGAGACCTGACAATGTGATGTGGAATTGAGCTGTTGCTTCTCCAGTCCACATACCCAAGTATCCTTGGGCAAAGTACTGAGTTTCAGGTCCAATCTGGGAGCTGGTTCCACAGCAGACGAGCCTGAAAGCTTAAGGCTCTGCCTCCCATTCTACTTTTAGAAACTCTAGGAACCACAAGTAAGCCTGCACTCTGAAAGCAAAGTGCTCTATTAGAATTATATGACAGAATGCCATCTTTATGTTATGATGTGACCTTACCATTCAAGACTCTGTATGTGAGGAGAGGGACTTCGAAGCTACCTCTGGATATTACAAAGGCAGATAAAGAAATTCTAAATGGTAAATGGACCGATTCTTATATAGTGCTTTTCTACTCTCCTGGAGTACTCAAAGCGCTCTATACAACATTCTCATTCACCCAGTCACACGCATTCATACAAGCGCTTTCTCTATACGTTAGTGCTTTTCTAATTAACATTCATACACATACACACTCCGATGGATGCATCGGAGAGCAACTTGGGGTTAGTATCTTGCCCAAGGATATTTGGCATGCAGACTAGGGGAGCCAGGGATCGAACCACTAACCTTCCAATCAGTAGCTGACCTGCTCTACCACCTGAGCTACAGCCACCCAAATTCTAATGTGAAAGACATGATCTCCTTCTAGTTTCTGTCAGCACTCTTACTGCGGCATTTGAAATCAGCTGGATGACTGTTAAGAGAGTTATTGGGACTCCACAGTAATAAGAAATTACAATAGTCCAGCCTGGAGGAAATCAATGTGGGTTTTTCAGCATCACTCTGAGACAGGATGCTCATAACTTTGACAATATTGTACAGAAGAAAGAAGACAGTCCCAGTACACCACCACCACCGTCTGCTATGGACCTCATAAAAAAAGTTGAAGCATAATTTTTAGTTTTTCAACATTTTGTTTGAAAATTGAAAATAGAGAACATTCATATAAGTAGAATTAATGGCAGACTGTTGCATTAGATTTCAGTGCCCAGTGAATATATTTGCACTGATGTGACACAACTCAAGTTCTAATAATGTGAGAACTACCATTATCTTTAATTTATTTAAAATACATTTATATCACAATAAAGTGCAAAAAGCAAATGTATCTCATTACCTTCTGAAATACGTCGATGGTTCAAAGCTTACAGACTAAAAATCTTACATGACAGAAGAGTCGCTGACAAGTTCAATTCATAACAACTTGAGACGTTTTCTTAGCAATTCATGTGCATCTATAGATTTACCTACAAGTAGGATATTTCTTCCACTGCTGGCTTGAGACTGAGGATCAGTCACAGAAGACAAAAGTACCATGAAATAAAGCACAGACGTGTTTGACAAAGATGCCATCATCATCATCATCATCAGTAAACAAGACTCTTCGATATTACATCAGAAAATGGCACACAGGAGGAGGAGAGCCTAAATAAAATATCAAAGACACTTACAGGAAATTTTTCAAACACAAGAAGAATCAGCAAAATTAAAAAGACATCTGGAAATGTATGTTTCTTTTTTTAAAGGTTTTTAAAGAAGGTAGTTTCCCCAGGTAGTTTGTTTTGACATGAATATGACCCGATCAGCAAGTTCTTTAAAATCATCTTTCCAACCAATCACCGTATGTCAACAAGCTGCTTCTTGTTGCATTTTTCCCCCTTCATTTCAGCTTAATCATCATCCAAACTTCTCACAGTTGCCAAGTGCTTGCTCGGAGGGGGTCATCTGATTGTTGGGGTTTTCTCTCTGTTATTGTAGGGTCTTTACCTTACAGTGTAAAGCGCCTCGAGGCGACTGTTGTGTTTTGGCACTATATAAGTAAAATTGGATTGATTTGATTACATTCGGCCATACTCAAATCAGCACTTGAGATGAATATGGAAATTATATTAAAATGACTTTTTGGACAGTGACTCTGTAAGATGACCGCAGCCATGGGAATGGATGAGAAGTGTGTAAGAGTGCTGCACCCTAGTGTCTGCAAAGAGCTCATACAGCTGAAGAGGTTAAAAAGGAAGCCTCTCTTATCGGTCAGTAGATGGCAGTCCTACACTAATTATACCATAAAATGTCCCTGCTCTGTTCAGCACACTTTATTACTACACTGTTTTCATGTATTTAATGGCTATTTTGACAGCTCTATAGGCGTCTCTTTCGCTGCCAGGTTTGATTGCATGGATGTAAACTACAGCAAATAAATTCCTCATAGTGGTCGTTTCAGCTTTAACACATTAGTGTTCAGGAAAAACATGAATACTTCTTTCATTCTCAACATGTAAACTGATGCTACACGTGCCATAAAATGTCTAACTTCACTGCTCCCCCTTTGTTTAAATGAAATCCTCCCTGTTTGCATTTCCACCCAAATCCACATTCATTCGAGAGTCGTTACCAATCATAATGTAGTTAGCATTTTCAATATGAATGTTTGGCTGTGGGTGCCACACGGCCGTCGCGGACCCTGGTCGAAGGTTCGCTTCTACTGAAATTGTCAGGTTGCTCATTTTATTTAAATGCTTCGCTGTCTGTTTCTGAGCTTTCTCCTGTTTCCAGATCCGTCTTTGTTTTTCCATTTTTGCAGGAGACAATGACTTTTTGATCTTTTTCTCAAAGTTCTTTCTCTCTTCAAGTGGAATCAGTGCCTGCAGCACCATAGGCATATCCCGTCTGGGCATGCAGTTCTCTCGTGGCAGCAGAGGGATCACAGTGTTGTACTTATGTTCCTTGTTTATAGAGTTGATGAGGGCAGCGTTTGTCTTTAGCTCCAGCATGCAAGTGTTGAAGTTGCAGGTAAGCAGCAGCAGGGTGAAGGCTGAGTTGTTGATAGCGTCCTCCACGCACTTTATAGTGGTCTTTCCGGGGATGGAAAAGTCAGAGAAAGTCGCACCTTCAAATTCACCACCAATGGCTGCTTCTATTTTCTCCTTTATGCTTTCGGCAATATCTAAATCTTCCGGCGCATGCAAGATAACAAATGCATAAAATATTTCTTCGTCCTCTTCTTCCGCAGCTTTGCTTTCGTGTATTTCTTTGGGAACACTCATCTTTGGTAGTTTAGGGCTTGGCGCTTTTGTTTGATTGTCTGATTTTGTGTCACTCTTATTGTTCACTGGTGCTGATGCTGCGAGTGTTCCACGCATACTTGAGTCTTGTTTTGCTTCAAATGGAGGAGATCCAGTGGTGTTAGGCTGAGCTTCAGATGACTGAGGTGGCTCGGTCACATTTTGTGCTCTGTTTTCTTTAACGCTGAGAATGGGAGGACTCGATTTAGGGTTTCCTGGGGTTTCAGACGTTCGGTCTTCTTGAAATAAGACTGTTGAGGGCATGCTTATCTCCAGATGAGTAGGAAAAGAGGGAATTGAGGGGAGTTTTGCATTGAGGGGGCTGGGAAGAGATGAAACTGATGAAACCTGAGATTTTTCCACACTACTGAGAGGATTGGAGTCAGGCTCTGACCTCTGATCACTGGAGGAGCACATCCACTCTGCAAACTCAGGCCCACAGACATTTTTAGCTTCCTCCAGGAATTTATAGTTATATTTCAGGTCATTACCATTGCTTGTTTTTACGCAGTCACTAGAAAGAGCTCGCTTATATGCCAGATTTCTGAGCAGTGGGTCGCACAGCCTCTGCTCTGTCAAAACTTTAAAAACATGAGCCAGCTCTGCCAAAGATTCTCCCGTTAAGGCTTCAAAAAGACCACAATGAGCTCCAAAATCTTCAAAATTGCCTCCACTCATCTGACACTTCTCGGCCACATGCTTAGCGAGGGAGCTGTCCGTCAACAACTGGAGTTTGTCGAGAGCTTCCGCCTCCCTCTGAAGGACGATAAGGCACAAGGCGTGTATGATTTTATCTTCAGGAGACTCACCCAACTGGAATGTCAGACTTAGGAGTCGCTCTGAAGGTGCCTTAACAAGAAGGTCAAAGACATCTCTCAGTCCTGTCCCATGATTGGTTTGGCTCTCAAGACTCATTTTCAACTTCACTTGTGAGCCAGCGTGTAATAGAAGTCGATAGGATCACATGTGACTGTCGAGCATGACCATTCTCAGTTCTTCAGGGACTTGAGTTGCTCAAGAAGTGCCGTTTCCTGTATATTCCTCTTTCTTTAGGCATAAAAAAACAAAACGTGTCAGAAATCACAAAGAAATCACATGTGGTCACAACATGATGTGCTTCAACTGTAGGTAAAAGGTAACTTCAATGAATTTTAATACATCAAGCTTAGCATTTTTGCCTCCCTCTTGTGATTTTTCATTATTCGTCTTTGCATTATGTTTCACAGAGGTAAAATAAACTTTCTTCTGATCATTTTGCACTAAAACAACAGAAATCAGGACCAGCATCATGTTCCAAAAGCTATGACTGAGCTATGTGTGTGTTTCTAGCTCAAAATAAGGAAGTCCCAAAGAGTATTTTTCTTCTTCAATTAAGTTTTCAGACAGAAACTTTTTTTATCTTACAATCCAAAAATAAGGCTCTAAGAGACCGATGATTCCTCAGAATAACCCCTAGCCTCAATAAGTCTCGTCAAACGTATACACTAAACTTTTCCAGTGAACGTACCTGCTGAAGTTGTAGGCCTCTGCCAGCCTGAACTAATTTTGGAGGACATGCTGATGATGTCACAGCTTGCAAAGTACAGGAGCTCAAGAGGGACAAAAGACTGAAGCAGGAAGAAGCCTCAATCCCAGCTGAGATCACAGTCCTCTCGTGGTTTCTCCATATTACAGAGCTGTACTATCCTTAAGAGACTATTTATAATGTAAACATTTAACACCTTAACATGTATTTTGAGATAGTATGGTAACGTTTTCATACAGTTTGAATCTGCCAAGAAGACAAAGAAAAAAAAATCACTTCTTGTGGGGAAGTGTGGACGTCTTGAGCACAATGGGCGTACAAGAGAGGAGGAATTCTGGCATTTTTCCCTCTCGGCTGAGAGGCAAGTGTATTTTTATCCTCAGAGGAAACCTCCAACCCTGTATTTACCAGGGGTGGGGTCACACCAGGCACACTGAAAACCAAGATCAAGTCCTTCAATGCAGCGCAGACACAGAGCCTCTCTGTTCTGAGTGCTGAGAGCGGTATGTGATATGTTTACTGCACCTAACCATTTCTGAAGGATTAATGTGACTCTATAGTAAGCGTGGTTTTTATGCCTTCCCTGAATATCTCAAGACTGGAATTTCTGTTTCTTTATGAAATAAGACATATAGCACACACACACACACAAAACCTCATTTGTAACTGACAACAATCCAAGAAAACCAAGAAACCATATGAATGATACATTTAATCTACACTCACTGGCCACTTTATTAGGTTCTCTTTGCTAGTACTGGGTCGGGCCCTCTTTTGCTTTAAGAACAGCCTTTATTTTTCATGATATAGGTTCAACGATGTCCTAGAAATAATCCTCAGAGATCCATCACATCCCAAAGGTGCCCCGCAGGACTGTAGTGTCGTTACTGTGGAGGCCTTTTGAGTACAGTGAACTCACTGACACCAGTTTGAGAAGAAAACATCGGAAAATGGGTACACTGGCATGGTTAGCAAGTACAGTCAGACTGTGGTGTTTAAAAGATGCTCCCACACCACTACACCACCACCACATGGATCAAGACAGGATGGATCCATGTTTTCATGTTGTTTACAGCAAATTCAGAGCACACCATCTAAATGTTGTAACAGAAGTTGACCTGGTCATCAGACCAGGTAACGTTTTTCCGGTTTTCTAGTGTCCAACTTTGCTGAGCCCATGTGAACTGTGACCTCAGTTTCCTGTTCTCAGTGTGGTCTTCTGTTGCTGTGGCCCAATCTGCTTCAAGGTTTTACATGTTGTGTGTTCAGAGATGCTCATCGGCATACCTTGGCTGTAACAAATTTGAATTTGTGTTCCTGCTGCCTTCCTCTCAGCTTAAAGTCATCTTTCCTTTCTCCTGTAATCTCTGGCATCAACAAGACATTTTCACACAGAGTACTTCTGCTCACTGGATACTTTCTCTTGTTTGGACCATTCTCTGCAAACCCTACAGATGGTTGCGTGGGACAGTCCCATTACAGCTGTAATTTCTGAAGTACTCACACCAGCCTGTCTAGTACCAATATCCATGCCACTGTCAAAGTCACTTAAATCACATCTCTCCCTCATTCTGATGCTCAGTTTGAACTTTAGAAGGATGTCTTGAACACGTCTACACGCCTAATTAAAAATGCTCAAAAGCACTAATAAATGGCAAAAGAATCAGTGGGACTCAATTGTATTGATTATGTAATACGATTTGAGTTTTGTAACATTTTCCTGATTCTGAATCCTGTTTAGAATAAAACTGCTGAAAGGATCCTTTTTTTGCAGACAAAACAGAATAAACATGGAGGAAATCACAGGATTTTCTGCACGTGCAATACATTTAATATTAGGTGAATGTGGAATATTTGGTGCAGGCTACAGAAAGTGATGGGTCACACAGAATATAGTGTTACACCAACAGACAGGTTAGGTGGAGCTTGATAAAGAAAATGTCCCCAAGTCCTTACTTAAACATGAAGGAGGGCAGATAAATATTTAAGCAAGCTGCATATTGTGCTTACTGTGATGCAAATACAGCATCAGAAAGTGGTTTAGTTGACTAATGTCAATCCGTCAGACTTGTTAACAGCTTTGTTGCTTCTGTGTACATTACTAGCTTTGCCATGAAGAGACAAAAGAGACTCTGTAATAGAGTTAATAAATGAAAGATTCAGTGAGGGATTTGTTGTCCACAGAGCTCATGAATATGATGATTTTAGCTGGAGCTGCGCCCAACTGAGACTGCCTTTTAGAATCCATCTTTATACGTGAGAGACGAGTCAGTGTACACTTTACGTGCTAGAACATCGTCTGGTGTATCGTTGGCAGCATACGTGACCCTTGGAGCTGTGACTTGATTTAAGGTTAACAACAATAATTAACAAATATGTGTTCTTTATGCTGAAATTTAGAAAAGCTGAAACATTAAACATTTTGTGAAGCTTAAACAAATCTTTTCCGGTTTCAGGCGCAATTCAGGTTTTAACTGAGGTACGTGATTAATAGAAAATGTTGATTAAATACTGTTAATTCACATTTTTTAGGATTCTGAGGGAAAAAAAAGGCAATCATAGTGTCACAGAATGTCACAGAAAGAATCCAAAGAAAGTATTACAAAAAAGATGGACGCTCTTAGGATCATTTTCACACATATGTTATATATATATATATTCTTTTATTATAAACTCTTGTATAAATGCCCTTGTATGAGATTTGCACGCAAGCTTTGCTCCAAACATTCTCACACACACACCTACCCACACACACACACACACACACACACACAGCCTCGGGATCATCTTCAGTCTGTTACGTAACACACTGCCAAACGTCCATCTTTATTGAGGACAATTCTTCTAACGAGAGACACGCTCTCCCAGCAGCTGTGTTAGTCAGCCTGCCAGTAAATTTGCTTTCACCTGCAGGCAAAATCATGTAGTAAGAGGCTGTGTCAGTTCTGCGAATCCCGACATCGTACAGGAAACATGACGCGGTTCGCCACACATGCAACTCTCCCTTTATCAAAGCTGAAATGCAAACATGTGTATGTCTGCGTGTTTGTGAGTGTGTTTTCTGGCCGTGGGAGAGAGAGGCCCTGGGGGACACACAGAGGGGTCACATATAAGAGGCTTTAGGGCAGACAAGTGAAAAGGGGGCCCTTCCTTGGACAGAGACTAAAGATTAGGATGAAAGACATATGAGTGTGTATGGAGCGGGTTGGCGGGGGGTGCCTCTATATTTTATGTCTCACCCACTGCTGCATCTCTCACATGGCCCATTCAAAATGAGCAGGAAGTAGAAGACAGATAAGATAGTGAGATAGGTGCAGAGCAAAAGACAAAGTGAGACCCTGACTGATCGATAGGCTCTTTAGAATTCAGTTTGCGAGAGACCGAGGAGAGGCCGCGCAATGCACGGCTCTTTTTCCCAGCCACCTGATTCGTCACACATGCTAAGAGAATTTAACACACTTGCTCTTGGCGAGCAAATATATTCTCCGCACACATGTACATGCAAAGACGTGCGCATACAAAGCCATGCACTCATTCAAACAAGCACCCCACCACTGCCCACCCACTGTTTTTGGCCTCCGCTGGAACACTGAAAGAAACACCTGCGTTATGGCCAGTGCTGCACTCTGAAGGGAAGTTTAGCATTTTTCTGCAATTTTTGTTTAAAAGAAAACAAAGCAGCATACAGCTTTAAAAGCTTACGCAACAGTTTATTTTGCTCAGATTAAGATAAAGGTTATGGATGGATGGGTGCAGCTTTAGGTAGCCTACACACATTCAGACGTGTTCTGTGTATCAAGGCAAAAATAAACTATCACATACTGAGGCTAGTTTATGCTGTTGACAAAGTGAGCCAACAGATCTGAGCTAATGTGACAGTTAACTAGCATTAATTCAGGAGCAAAAGTAAATGAAGCGGGCCTGCGGACACGACAGGGGAGTGCAGCGGGGATGGGAAGACGTGTGTACTGTACCACACTGGACCATGCTTGGATGAGCATGTAGGCCATGCCAACAACAATGCATAATACAGCCTCTGGTGATGGGGGGGGATGGATACGAACACACACAGCGCTCCCACCTTACCTCATGCACACACAACACGCAGACATTCACTGGTGCAAGCGCACAAGCACAAACTCACACGCATGCACAGACATTGACGGTGATGCGGCATGGAGCAGTTTATGCTCATATCAAAAGAAAGTCTTTGATCAGTGTGACAGGAAGGGCACTCGCCCCAAAGGAATTAGCTAACTCTCCTGCCTTGCACACAAAAAAAAGCACATCCACAATAAATCAGGCGTGCTTGCATTTGCAACAGAGGGGAAAGAACGTTTGATATTTAGCTTCATTAATATGCTAAATGTATGAATATGATTTGTTCCAGTTCAGTGTCCAGAGTAGCATGTCCATAGTGCCATGATAACCATAAAGAGCAGAATGTGCAGAATTTCAGGTTGCATGTATAATCCGCTCAGTTTAACAGTCTGTTACTCTGCACAAGCAATTTACATACAGCTTTTAAATTAGTACCACGATCACTTTTATATCTCTTATAAAAATATATCCTGACA
>VOQK01007134.1:8374-23981 GCA_015052645.1 Benitochromis conjunctus | reverse complement strand
TCCTGACACAAAGAATACTTTTAAAAGGACCCTCGATTTTGTTTGTTTTTGTCTGCTGGAGCGCTTCACCGATATAAGATACGGTTAAGGTGATATAAAAATTTCCTCTTAGTATATAAAATTGAAGGTAATTAATTAGGAACAGTTTGATACTTAGGATTTATTGCTTAATGTTGATAAGAAGATTACAACACTCATGTTTGTCACTTAGATTTGAGGCCACGATTGCCAGACGGCCACAGCCTGGGGCTGTTTAGCTTTGCTTAAGTTAGCATAAAAACTAAAAGAAAAAAAATGAAAGAATAACCTCATAACCATAAGTTGTTGTTTTTTGCAGTTCATAACTTGTATATAAAATAAACAAGCAAGATACTATTTGTAAATTACACACCCATCAGAATGAGCAAGGCTAAATATTTTCTCTACTCTCAGCTAAGCTAAGCTAGCTGCCACCTGACTATAGCTTAGCTGTTTTCAATCTTTTAATCTGGTTATAGTACATAAAGCAAATGTTTAATAATATTATTATATAATAATGCAGCAGTAGAATTAGTTCATATTGTAATTCTACAGCTGTTCCTCAATAATTTGTAACTTTTTATTCGAGTTATGTATCTAGCTTAAGTAATTTTAAACCAAAAAAACAAACTAAAAAACCCAAAATAAGCATCTTGAAATTACGTGTTGTTTCCAAATGAGTAAGATTTGGAGATACTAACTTGAAATTTTGATTTTTGTGGAGGGAACAAGCTTCCATAGCTATACACCTAGAGAGCTGGCAGGTAGCCTTTGATTAACAAGTAGCTAAGCTAGTGAAATTTAAACACCTACTTTTAAATAAAAATAAATAAATGAACCAAAGCAAAAAACAAGAAAATATTGTATTTTATTTTTTGCAATATAGTATTGTATTATACTTTGTTTTAATACAATTGGATTTCTAACAGGGAACATGCTAACACCAGACTATCGTTTGGTTAAGGATCTATGACAGGATGCTACAGAAGATAGTAATAGCATAGTTAAGACAAAAACATATAAATAAACTTACAGAAACTTACATCAGAAGTTGCCCATTGTGGTGGCTGACACTGACCATTAGCTATAAAGTAGCCGCTGCTTCAAATTCTCTGCTACTCCTTATTGGTGTAGGAAGTCGACATTTGTGTATAATCATATCACATGTTTCACTAATACTTTCATACTTGCGTTAAAAGAAATTAAAGAAGAACTAGCTATAGGCTCTAATTAGGGGATAAAGTAGGATTTAGCAGCTAGGATAACCCTAAAGGCCTTTACACAAAAAGCATGTTGTGAAAAAGCAACATGAGATCTGAACTTCCTGTTTAATGAAATGTGAAAAAAATGAACTTAACATCAAACCATGACGAGCTGGTCTTGATGTTTCTAAACAAGAAAAGTAAGAAACTGATTCTGGTTTCATATAAATCAAAAGAGAAGGCAGCAGCAGGGAGAGTTGAAGTCATATCACGGCCACTTTCGTACATATTTCAGGATGTCAGTCCAGCAGTTTGAGCTCTTGCTGGCAGAGCTGGGACCACATCTGAGGAGGCAGAGAAATCATTTCAGACAGCCGATTGACACCAAGAAGTGTCTAGCTGTGTGTATGAGGTAAAATAGTATTATTTTACTATTTACATATCATTGTATATTCAATAGCGGTGTACGTTTTGCACTAGTAAGGTACTTGCTACCAAATGCAGTGATCTGATTGGTCAGATCTCTTTATTGGGATCTGAAAAATTGAGCTAAATGCCGTAAAAAAAAATCCAGCGAAATGATGTTCGGTATGAACGGCTGCACTATGAATAGGTGAGTGCATGTGATGATGCAACTGATGCATAAAAATATTTTTATGCATCAGTTGTGTAAAGGCCTTATGACAGGGTCACTTAGAAATATGTCACAATAATTTGTATATTGGGCTGCAGTGAAGTTTAATTTCTATTCAAGCTGTGTGAAATTATATTACATTCTTATATGTGACCTATGCTGCTGCAGCTGCTCTGAGAGTCACTGTTGTTTAGCCAAAGAAATTCAACACGATATAAGCAGAGGTTACATAATCACGTTGGTTTTCCAACCCTGTACAGCTTGTACAAAAGGAAAAATTCAGTGAGTGAATCTAATCAGCATCATCATCTTAAATTTAAATTGCTGTCTGCTGCCCTTGATTTAATCTAGCATTGAGCACGAACACCACAATCTGCTCTGCACCAGTTCAACATAGTACGTTAGTATAAATTTAACCAGTTTAGCCTGCACTAACTGCCTCATATTTTCATGTAACCTTTGGAACAACACAAAATTAGTATGGTTCAGTTTGTTTTGCAAAATATTCGCTGCATGAAAAACTCCCCGACCTACAGCAACATGTTCAACAGCCAATTAAAACACTAAAAAAAATAGAGAATTAGACCAGAATTAGACTACTTTATCAAAAGTCACTAACTGATCAGTGCTTACCTTTGGAAATAATTTGTTCTGTCCTTCAGAGTGTGTCACATTGTCCATTTAGCTAGCAGACACACTGTGCTCAGAACAGCACAGAAACAGAATGCAGTATATGTTTGTTAAGCTGTTTGAAAAGTTGCATTTAAAAAAAAATTACTCTTAAAAAAACTATAGATCCTGAAGTATTGCATGTGTGAACTTAATGACAGCTGTACTGTCAGAAGAAGGAAAGGTTAAAGGGACCCAGATTCATATTCAGATTACTTTATTAATCCCAAAAGGGAAATTTGTTTGCAGCTTACCCACACAACCTACTCACATAGTCAAACTCACACGACGCTGAGAGTGTGTGAGGTCGTGAGGTGTCATTACTTTCTTATTACAGAACAAGTATCTCCATGCCGTCAGCTGAAAGCATCACCAAGCTGCAGCACGCGAAAATGTGCTCACTCGACAGTATTAAGTATTAATCTGCCTATCTGCTTTAAATGCTCATTAATCGAAGATGCCAGCACTATTTTAGCCCCTAAATTTAACCCCTTATATTCTGGACTACTTCACTAGAACCTCTAAATGAAACAGGAAGCTCCGATGAGGGGATTCCCCCCTATTTATGCGATCTGTGATATAGCCTATATGAGACCTAATTTCTTCCCTCCTCTATTTCTCCTCTTTTTTCCCCTTCATTCAGCTTCTTTTTAGTGTGAGACCCCCCATCCCCCAATTTATAGTGATGGTCAAATTGATGGCTCTAATTCTATCCAATGAAAAAAGGTTGTTAAACATTATTAAAGTCACCCACCCAAAGCAGGGGAGAAAGGAAGTGAAAGAATAAGAACATGGTGAAGAGGAGAGGAATTAAAACTTGCTTTGTATCGGCAATGAAGAAAACTAAAAGAATAAATGGACCCAATCTGGCTGCACTTGGTGCTAGAATGGCTGCCCATCCAAAAGCCCATGCCCAATCCACCATGTCACTTTTGTCCGTCTCCAAACCCTGCGGATGCTCTGCTTTTATAGCAGATGCACAGAACCAAAGGATGTGAGCCGTGAAAGCAATGGGAAATTCATTACATATTCCTACCCCCCTCCGTTTACCATAATCACCACAATTAGCAGACATCTGCAGTGACTCCAAAGCTGGGAGTGTATTCAGGCAATCAGAGCAGCTTCACCGACAGCACTGACTGCAGCCCCCTCTGTGATGGGCCTCATCCTGAAGGGAAGCATTCCATTAGAAACTCAGTGATTAATTGAGACGGCGAATTCGCTTCTGGCATCGAGCACGAATGAAACCCAACAGGAGGCATCCATGATGGCAGAGCTGCACGCGGGATTGCGGTCCAGAGTTGGCGGGGACTTTAACATAGTGTCGATGGTGTTAGATGAGGCGCTCACGCTGTTGGTTCGCAATTATCGGTATGAGAAGAGTTACTAGAAAACTACTAGAAAGATTTTCTGACCCATCAAGTAAACAAAACCTGTGTGTGTCTAACAATAACCCGGATTTTATAGGTACTTACGGATATTGGTATTATCCCCCGTGCTCTGAGAAACGTGGAATCCAGATTCCCAAAATCACCGAAATCCACTAAAGCCTTTTATGTTGTTTAGCTGTAGATGTATCTTGTATGTAAAGGACATTTTAAAAGTGTGATGTGAAGCAGCTGCTGTCAGCCATTTGCTTAGCATAAGATAAAAGCGGGAATCTAAAATAACTTTTCCGACCCAAATGATGCTGATCTGTACTACTGTGTTATTTCTACCCTTCACTTGTAAATCTCTGGAGATGTTGGTACATTTAGACTCCCTGTGTTTATGCTTCTTGCTCTAAGCAAAGTTAACACTCTCAGTTTCCAGATATAAGGCGTCACAAATCTCTGCGAGAAAACGGGCACATTCTTCAAAATGTCAAACTATTCCTTTAAGACGTCTCTGATTGGATGATTATCAAAAGTGTTGGGTGGCCCACTGTATGTTCTCCATCTGTAGTGGATGACAGCATGTTAGACAGCTCATTACTGAAGCAGTTGGAGATGTCACTCTTACTAGGCACAGTATGGAACATCCACGGCTTTAAGCCTCAGCTTGTCATGAAAATTAACAGTAACACATTGGACTCTTATCATCTTGCCTTGAGTCCGGCGCCGGCTCGTTTCCCGGATCGCGCGGCACATGGACGTAAGTGTAAATATGTACATCAGTTGAGCTTACACGGGCGCAGCTGCAATTGAGCCTCATTGTCCTCGGAAAAAAGGAGAAAAAAAAGCCAGCTTTTTATAAACTCAGCAGACAGGCATGTTGTCACACAGACGAAAACACATTTGGAGTTTATTAGATTCATCTGCAGGAGATGAAATCATCCAGAACAGTTGAATGATTAAGTGTATCACTTTATAAATGGTTTTTAGTAACGACTGGTGCATTATTTAGAGAAACACCACACTATAACAAATACTCCAAACAATCCAAAGGCATCCTTTTAATTTTCCTTTTTTATTTCTTTACAGTGAGTGTTTTTCTCCAAATGTGCAGCGTGCACACTTGGTATTCGGCAAACTTAGCAGAAGCTTTTCCTCCCCGTATGCAAAGCTGACGTACTTTGTATTCTGCATATTTTAAAATGTGCATTATTTACATCACATGTGATTATGCGACCATCTTTGCGTCCGCATTGGATTTCAGTGCTTCTTGGCACATCACTGCGTATCAGTAGAATAACATGAAAGCCAGCCCCCGCAAAATGTATGGCAGTCGTCCCGCTGCTTGCATGTATGTGTCCTAATGAGATACAAACAAAACACAGGACCTCTCATCAAAGCACCGCTCAGTGAACTAATGCTCAAAATATCCACACGGTGACGTAAAATTATAGGATTTTGTACAGCATCGAGCATTGTTTTGTTTGAGGAAGTTGGAGCTAACCTATAGGTTCAGGTTAAAGGAAAATATTCCCTGTGCAATACATCGGGTGAAACAGTGGTGCAGTGGTTTAGTCCTGTCATCTCACAGCAATGAGGTCCTGGGTTTGAATCCACCAGCTCGTTGGGGTCTTTCTGGAAGTTTACTTGTTCGATCCAGGTACTCTGGCTTCCCCTCCCTCCACAGATAGAAGACATGTTGTTAGTTAGGTTGTGATTCTAAATTAGTCATCTCTGTCTCTGGTAGATTGTCAACCTAGACAAGCTTTTAAGAAAATGAAATGTGCTTAACCAGAAGTACAAAGCAGAATAAAATGGAAGTGCTCAAGAAAAGTACAAGTACCTTAAAAACATCAACTGATTTAGAAATTGCTCAGTGTGCATTAGTGTGCGCTTTAAGTTGCCTTAAGTTTGGAGTTATTAGGTGATATATGTAATGAGTAAATGTGGTGTGTTTTTTCTTCATTTAAATGAGGCTTTAAATTGTTATCTATAGTTATAAATGTTAACATGTTAGTAGGAGATTTTTTTTTTTTACATCCAACCAAATAGAGAGCTCGGTGATCATTCTGTTCCAGAAGTGGTTCATCGAATGAAGCGCTGACAACAAGGATTCTTTTCAATTTGTCTTTTACAACAAGACCGTTTTCAGATACTACCGTTTTCACATCCTGTAACCTAATACAAGTTTATCACGTTAAACCTGCATTTATTAATCACTGAAAAGAAGCTTTCCTGGTCAAGTCAGCACAGATGAAAAGGGCTTTCATGCAACAACAAAAAAAACTAACCCCCCTCCAAAAACCCAGAGATTTCACACATGTACTACCCCTCTCACAGAACAGAGCTGACCCTAACCAAAGCAGAAAGACAAGTGGGGGGCCCCAGTGCAAAACTGATGAAGAGGACAAGCACATCGGACACAGCACAAGTCCTCAGGTGGAAGTTTCATTACACAGCAGTGCTGTTGTATGATATCTTGTTATTTTTGGTGCTGAGTTTAGTTAAGCTCTCAGAACATAAACACTCTAGTACGTTTCAGAAGGAACTTCATTTTTGGGGGACATTTGAAGAAGCTGACGCTCCAGACCATCAGCTAGTCAGACTTAATAATTCTTTAAACAGCACATCGGTTTTCAGCTGTGCAAACATAACTGCATGACTATTTTTCCCCCAAAGCTCAATTAACTCGTTAACACAACGTGCTTCTAGAACACAGGAGTGGTGTTTGCTAAAAATGAACCACAATTAATGATGTGTAATTCTGTGAATTTGGTGTCATTTATATTTCTGATGAATTCTATGTCATATCAGATATATTACAAAAGGAAGGTCAGCTAAAAGGTAACCCTGAACTTTTGAGCAGCAGTGGATTTAACTATTAAGGGACCTTGTCAAAAAGGGGCACCCAGGTTCTTTAAAGCCACCGAGACCCATGTGACGCTTTGGTTAAAAAGGAAATATGAATTGCGCCGACTATGGAATTATAAGGTTTTCACACCATAGCAGCCGCACACATAAACACCCACGTGGCTAGATTTGTGAAAGAGCTGTGATTGAAGCTGGGGCTAAATTAAGAGGAAAGACAGATTAGAAGCTTAACGGAAATCAAGCCAAGGCTGTTGCTCTCATTTGGATGTTGGAAATTAGACCGAATAGCGAATAAATCTAGGTGCTTTACTTTCGAGAGCACCGTTCCCACCAGTTATGCAAATTAGCCTTCAAAATGCACACAATAATCGAATGATGTGGCACTTTGTTTGGAGCTTTGAGCGTGCTTATTTTATAGGTTTAAAAGGGACGAGAGCGGCGCCTCCTCGCTTTGCGGCTTCTTCGTGGCTGTCGTAAAATCGTAGAGCTACAATGAAATGGGGTGTGATCCTCCACTTGGTGCTTCCTTCCTTCTAGCATTGGTCTGGGCCTTATAAAGGCCTGTGTGGTGCGCCACAGACACGCCGCCTTTCTGCTGTGTGGAGAAATGTGTTCAATCACCATGGCTACTGGACAGACCCCTGCTGTGGTTATTAGGATTTCTCTGTCTGCTCGCACAGGTTAACCACTCACTGTCTGTGTTACGGATGCGAATGTGCGTGAGTGTGTTCAGGAGGGTTACAGGTCAAGAGGTGATTTAATATTCTAATTATTCAGCCAGAGCGGTGGAGTTTTTTTTAAAGCAGGATCTCTAGAAAACACCTAAAATGGATCAGCTCGGACCGCGCTGCCTCTCAACAGTATGTGAGAATGGGGAACATGAGAAAGCTTTAAGCTGTATTGATTCAGCCGAGTACTCTCGGAGTGAGTACCAGAGGATCTGAAGAGAGAATTATCCATGCACCATTTCCTCCCCTGCTCCTGTGTGGAAAATTCTGCAGTTCCAGCTTTGTCGTAGCCTACATACAGCAGAAACACACACACACTCAGGGCCCCGTAAACATTGTGCGTAGGGACACACACACAGCAAGAGAGAGACACACACGCACTGTGTTGAGGTTTGATGTTGCAGAATAATAGTTGTTTGATTTATTTATAGTCATTCCCTTCCATCTGAATGGCTCTGCATATTTTTTGTTAAATTAATCTTAAAATAGGACAAGCAGAGGGATAAAAAAAAACAAAAAAACCCCGGCAGAAGCATGCTGCTGTAATGGTGTAAAATTTAGGATTTTCTCTATAGGCTGCTACATCATTTTTCCCATATTAAGTTATGCTGTAATGTGGGTTATTACAGCGGTCTCTGAGCCTACATAAAGTGCGCTGAGGTCTTTATAAACACTAATACCACGCACTTGGGTGCTCCAGTTTCACTCTGAGTCCATATGAAGAGATTATGGGAAGCCATAAAACTGTGGTGGATAAGTCCCACCAATGAAATCTGAATTTCTGAGACACGGGGCATTGTCTGCATATGCCTCTTTGCCCTGAGTATCCTCCTCCTCTGCTCCCCACCCGGTTTCTCCTGAATAATGCACGATGGAGACCCCCTCCCTCCCTGCCTCCCTTCAGCCCCCTCCTCCGCGCCGGCCCTGTGTCCAATAGCCGACGCGCATTTTATCAAGCTATCTCCTCTGAGCCAATCACAGTCCTCTCAGTGATCCCTGTAAACCGGATGCCCTCCCTTCTGCCCCTCAAACAGACGTAATCTGTGGATCAGAAAGACAGGCGCCCAGTCAGTGCGTGGACTTGGTGTCGGATGGAGAAGATGGGAGTAAAAATAAAAATAAAAAAAAAGAAAATAAATACTCCCCGCTGCAGAACCAGAAGAAACTGCGATCAGCGCCCCCGCGACAGGAGAATGAGTCCTGCTGCTTCACCAGCAGGGTGAAGGGAAATCTTGTGAGTATGCCATCATGTCAAATGCATAACCTAAATCGGGGGATGCGGTGTTTTTTGGTTAATCCAGTGCAGTCTGCGCAAAACCGGCGCTTTAGTTAGAATGAGATGATGCTTCTTTATTACATATATGTGTTTTTATAATAAAGTATGAATGAGCTGATAAATACGTGCACACGGGCTGGATGTGAAACTCTGTGGCTGTGTGTGATGTGCTCCGGGTTGTCGCTCGGTACTAACGAGGAGGCTTTAGCTCTCCATGCCAGTCATTTCTTCGTCTGGGCATCCGTGTGACTAGAGGAAGAGAAGAGGGGAAAGGGCGATTTCCGATTGCTTTGGCAAGTATGAATCCTTTTAAAGCGCACTTTAGTTAAAAAAAAAAAAACAAAACGCTCTCGCAGACGCGTCGATGGCACACGGTGGGCAGATAAACGCTGCCCTCCTTTCTCGGAAAGTTTTAACGGTGTGTTTAAAAGAGCTCAAAAGAATCACGCCGAGAGGCTTCAGGGCAGCATAACTTTGACTGCTTTCACTCAGCAGACAGTCTCTCGTTCTCACGGAGGCCTGAAAGTCGGCTGATAAATTGTGTCTATTATTTTTCCCAGCCGAACAATGCGCACCGGCTTTGTTTGGACCATCTGTCATTATATCGACATTACAGCCAGCCCTCCTGCCCCACAAAGAATCCCGAGTGGGAGACACCTGAAGCGCAGACAGCAGACAGCGATCGTTCAGAGCCGCCACCCGTCTCTCGCCAAGCCGTGACTCATGGTGTGGTCCGTCTGAGTGGATGGGTGCGTAACGCGGCCACAAAATAAACAGGCGCTGGAACAAAGTGTTGCAACTGAAACATGATTTGTTTTTGGTGAAGGGATTCCACATAATGCACGCGTGTCTGCTGAAGTGTTGTTTATCCTCAGATGTACGCTGGGACTGGAGTAGTGCAAGTAGATGAAAAGCGTTTGCTGTTTTTGCGCATCCTGAATTCTCGGAAACAGCTTTTTGCGCATCTGACTTCCTCCCGGAATTTTTGGGCCTTCGGCACATGGCGAAAAAAACAAAAAACAAAACAGCCAGACTGCCATTTTCAGGGTGGGCACACACACACACACACTGATTCAAATAAACACACTCCATCACGAGCACTGCACACTCAGTTTGGGGCATAGAGGCCTGATAAGCTGCACAGCTTTGACCCTCCAGTTAGTTGAATGCAGCTGAGGCTAGGAGACTTCAGAAACTGCACTGCTTAGCTTATAGGCATGTGGTGCCAAGCACTAATATGCCTTAAGGTTAATGAGGCAGTCTCCATAAATTCTTTTGCCATCTGGATATAGTAGGTCTAGACGCTTAGTACAGCACTACATTTTACCCACTATAGATTACTCACAGAGTGATTTGATGAAAAAGAAAATCAATGGAATTGAAGAAAAAGCATTTACCTACTGCCGAGAGCCATTTAACTGCTTGTACTTTAATTTCTTTTACATAAATTAGTGGGAAAATCTGTCTCAATAAGCCGTGTGGTAGAAGAACACTCCTGATAGGCACTGATGTGATCAGCTGTGATGGCCTCGCTTCCATCCCTGTCAGGACTGAGTTACATATAATTCACTTTAGCCGTGTCCCCTGTGAAGTAGAAAAAGCTGCTCCCTCACATTACAGAGCAGCCAATGTCCGAGTGCATAGCTTTTTAATTCGGTTTCAGAGAGTTATCGGGGTGGGATAAGTGAACGGAGCAAAGCCAGCGTCTTCCTGCCGCTGTAATGTGGACGCAGGGGCGGTTTGGATGTTGGCTTATCTTATCTCCTGCTTGGATCTATGATCATCATTCCTGCGTAGCTCATTATCACATATGATGAGTTTCATCAGCTGCACCCTGCAATTATGTCGAGAAGGAACCTGCTATCACAGCGGAGAGGCTCTCAGCCGCAGATCACTGTTGTTCCTCCATTACACAGCACCCATTTCTCCACAGAGTCCGCAGAACAGTTCCAATTAAACATTATTGTTGCTTTGGTTTGTCTCTGTCGGTGAAAATGCAGCGATGGCACAGGGGATCATCATCAGCGACAGCAGCTGGGGTTCACCGAGTCGTTCATTCTGATTCAAATTCAACTCCTGAATGATGTAAAATGTTGTGGATAGCATAGCCTCAGTTCAGCTGCACTCATACAGGCTCAATTCAGCACAACTGCTTTTGTTTTGTTTTTTTAATAGCAAAAAAATAGTTACATCTTGTTTAATTTTATAAATCCAGTTTTGTCTAAGGATCCAAAACAGCCAGTGCAATCCAATCTCACAACTCCAGTGAAGAAACCTTGCGGTATGTCCATGAATCTCAGCTAAATGGAAGTTTAGACCTGAATGCGTTCATATCAACAGGATCTTGTGTGTGTTTGTTCTTTCCCTGTGTGTGTGTGTGTGTGTGTGTCTGATTGGGTAATGGGTAAATGGAAAGGTTAGGTAATGGAGACCCCTGCACCCTGCCTCAGGCATTTTGACATACTGCGTGTCTAGATGAGTGGATGACCTCTAACCTCTTGTCTAGCCAACGGCTCAAGTCCACTTGGGTCAAGCCAGGTGGCTTTCAAAAGCCTACTGGCCCGTTCAGAGGCAGATGACATTTAAACTCTTTCCACGTCGGGACCAAATGCACGCTTTTGGTTAATTAGGAAACCCTCACAGCCCGTGTGTGCGATAGTACACTGTGATCAGCAGCAACATTAAAGCCACCTGGCTTACATTGTGAATGCCCACCTTGTGCTGCACTGATATGGCACCTCGATGCGTGGGCCTCCAGGATTGTCGAGGTTGGACCATTGTCGTGTTTCTCAAGCTGTTCCGGAGGAGTTTTTGCCGTGTTGTGGTGGACGCCGCTGCTATCAGGGAATACCCTCGCTGTGGTAGGTACACTTGATCTGCGATCGTATTTGGAGGGGTTCGAGATGGCAGATCAATGCACATCTCGGAGGAACGAAACAGTCCAAAATAAGATCCCTTCTTGGTTCAGCCTTTTTCCTCCTTGACAAAGCTCAGTTTAACATAAATTTACGTCTTAAATTCAGCTCCCGAGAAATGGCCTTTCTCTCGCAGCAGCTTAAAATCCCAAATTAAGATCTTAAAACGCTCTTTTTCGTCTCTCTGAGCTGAACTTTTGTTTATCTGAAATGACTCACCCAAGAAGAACCAATCACATATATATGATTGGCCTGCACAATATCAGAAATCAGTCCCAGTGATCGGAATCGAGCCTTTGAGTCTCTGTGCATTTTATCTCCTGCTTTTCTTGTGTTTCTCCTGCTATTATCCAACTGGGCAGAATAATTGGTCTTAGCTTGATTTATTATTTTGCTCTTCTTGTGGTTCTGAGAGGAGACAAAGACGTGCGGAGACAAAGAAAATGGTTGTCTGGCAGGTAAATTTATAGAGTAGTAGTCGTGGGAAATTCTGATTAAGGGGCCAAGAAAACATGTTCAACATCTCTGGAATAATCATATTTTACCCATCCCTCCCATGCCTACATAATTTTTTTTCCCAAACAGCCCGATTCTTCTTCTGCTTTTATCTTAAAGAGTCAAAGTGTAGTTGACCAGCACAGAAAAGAGAAACAACAGGTTTCTAAATCCAGACGCAGGTCGGCTAATCGGTTCCTTTTACCGCTCGTGTTTAATCGCAAACTATCATAAGACACAAACTAGCCTCGAACCTGTCGCTGCAGAGAGAAACAGCCCGTCACCATTCTGTCACTACATGCTCTCTATTGTATCTCTGCGCAAGAAACTCCCCACTGGAAATTTTGGAATCTTTCCCATTGTTCCTAAAGGAAAGGGGGCTTTCATATGGAAGTGGGGAACGCCAGGAAATGACTGGCATTCTTTGTGGACAATTTGAAAATAAACTTGTGGGTCGCTTCCCTCTCAACAGCCAAGCACAAAACTAGAAATTAGAAGCGAGGGTCATGGTGTTAACAATTCCCTCTTTCTTGTGTTTCCTGCTGTAATTTGTCCCCAAACGTATATTTTCTTCTACTGGAGACGCGCCATCGCAGTTTCCGCTTTTTGTCGAGAGCTTTGCACTCTCTTCTCGACAGTTTCTTGAATGGACATATTCTCTCTCTGTCTTTTTTTTTTTTCCTTTTCCCTCAGTATTTGTCCTTATTTTGCCTCATCTTCCCCCCGCCTGTCTTTAAACACAACCCCGCTGCTTGGGCTCTGCTTTATGAGGTGTGACAGTTGAAGTCTGGTTGCCGAGGCAGGCCGCGTGGACTGGAACGTAAAGCTTTACGTTCAGCCGGCTGCAGCCGGGTTTGTGGAGGACTTAAACTCACTTCACCCCTATACAGTACCTCGTATACAGGAACTGCCTTCATTCTGCTGAGCTGGCATGAAAGTGCAGAACTGGAAGGAGGGGAGAGCGGGGAGAGAGAAAAAAAAACACTTTAACCTCGGAGCTCGTAGTTGAGCACATGCGGTTGCTACCTTTGAAGGGAAAAACTGAAAGAAGATTAAAAGCAGATGTTAATTGAACTAATTCGTCACTTCAGCTGCACAAAGTTTAGCCTCTTTTTTTTCTTGTGTATTTTGGCTACAAGTGTTCATAGCTCTCTCTCACTGCTTTGACTTGATACAAAACAGGCTGTTTTTCTCAGACGATCAGCCTCTCCGCTCCACAGATTGACACTCACACCTTACCCTCCTCCTCAAACTCCTCTTGTTGTTTTTCCCACCGGGCCAGGGGTAGTTCCCAGGTATTTGACCAGTCTAGCGTAGCAGGGAGGCTGGTTGTTGTGTCCTCTGTGAGACAAAGGCAGTGTGCCTCAAGTATAGGGATGAAAGGAAACGGGGCTGTGCAGCCACTCATTTTTACAATGGGAAACCTCCTTAGCGAGGCTGTAGGGCAAATAACCACCTTCTCTCTTCCTTTTCTTTAACAAGCACCGAGACTGAGAGCGTGTCTCTATCTTTTTTCTTTTTGTAGTAGGAGGAGCAGCGCCGCGTATATACCTATAGATGTGAGTTTGTGTGCGCGTGTAAAAGAGGAAGGGATATCCTTTGTCTCTCCGCAGAGTGCTCTCTGAGCTTTCGCTTCCTTACACCTGCTCAGCTGACAGATGGTGCTTCGCTGTTAAAAGATGAACCAACAACTGAGGTTGAAACTGTTAAAAAGATGGGTGGGGGAAATTAAAGGGAGACGGCAGAAAAATAAATACGTATGCCATTTAAAAATGTTGCTGGAGCGATCCTCTCTTCAGTAAACGGGGACACGGACATTGGGTGTTTTTTGTTTTCTTAAAAATTGAAGGGATTACCTGCTTACATTTTAGTCATGATACCTCAGCAGTAAGAAAAAAAGAAAAGAAATAAAAGCAACTTCTAAGATGTTAAAAGCAACAAAATCTGTTCAAATTCACAGTGTTGCATTTATGGCTCGATAAGCGCTGTAGGACATTTAGGCATCTGTGAGCCTAAAAACCTAAAAACATATGATATTATGTGAAAATGTCTTTTATTTTATCAGCAAATTATATATTTTTTCATTAAATCTTCTATATTAGTCCTCAGTGTAGTGTTGTCATCTCGGGTGGTTGTCAGGAGGGGTGGAGGGGTGAGAGCGGAAGCCGCAGGAGTCTTTTATGGCTCCAGGTCCAGAGACAACCTGTTCTCAGGCACTTCTCTCCTGGCACTTTTTTATGACATCATAAATTCCTCCATTTCCTCTGACCAGCCCTAGGTGGGTATAAAGGACGTACCTGGCCAGTAATTGTCTGTCTGGCCCTCTCATCTGTCAGATTCCTTATGCTGCTGGTGACCTCCTCCAGAGCCAGACTCTCAGACTGCCTGAGGATACAGAGATCTCTTAGATCCGCACCGTGGACCAATAAAAACTGTAGTTTATTTGTTGAGTGATCGAAAAAAAAAAGAGAGAAGAAGAAGAAAGAAAACAGCTTGCTTCTAGTTCATTTAGGTTAGCAACGAGAGTCCGCCGGGCACCCACATTAGAGGCCTCTCTGCGTGCATGTGCTCTTCAGACCATCAACAGCAACCCACTCCCACTCTCAGACCTGTTGATACCTTTTGTTTGTTGAAATTTGAGGATGAACAGCAGAAAAGAAGAGATTAGGGGAAGAAAGACAAGCGTTTTTTTGGGGGGTTTTTTTGGAGGGAAGGGGGGGGGCGCAGAAACACTCAGCGCTCACATTAATCTGACGCTCAGCTCGGCTGGCCTCAGGGAGGCTCGAACAATACACACACCAGCATGACAACATTCCTCGAGGTTAAAAAGGTCAGGGGTCACCCCGTGACCCCACCCTGCCAATCAGTTCCAGGGCACTAACTCGGGGCCTTTGTTTTTGCTTTATGTCTTCGCACTTGTTGAACAGACTCTGAGCCTTATGTTACAATGTGCCCTTTGCTCTCTAATAGACTGGATTGGCATGGAGCACTTTTACGTTTGTTAAGTCAGTTTTGGCTTAGATAATAATAGATAAAAAAACAGGGAGGGGGCTGCGAAGAACGAGAGCGTAGCAGTGTTTCATTGTTGAAGCTTCGGGGTTCAGAGACTTAAATGCAAAACAGAACATGGAGACAGAAAATACATTAGCCCGAGGCTGCAAAGCATGCACATTGAGTTTAAAAAGCTTTGGCCAGGTTTGCTTGGCAGTATACTTTTTAATATTATGTCTGTAGCCTATGGCGCATACTATAACCCAGCCAGATGTTTGGCAAGCCCACATCTATATATGGGAGCAAAAGGAGCCACGGCAAAGCAGCCAAGCTGTAATTATTGTCCATATTCTCAATTGATTCATGCCCATTTTCTATAATCAGCCCACATGGGTCACTTATTAGTCCAACATAGGCACAACGTAGACTCTCAAA
>VOQK01007120.1:28204-40980 GCA_015052645.1 Benitochromis conjunctus | reverse complement strand
ATTGTTTCTACAGACTTCTCTGGAACTGTGATCAGCAGCTCAGCTGTTTGCTTGGAGATAAGCACTTTGGTTGATAAAGCAGAATATATCCGGGTGGCACGTCACATGAAAATAATGAAGTTACCAGTGCCACATGCATTAACTGTGCACAGCAGCTCTCTCTGTGCTGCCAGTGATGAAAGCCTGCTGACAGCCAAATAACAAATCACAGCTGCTTAAAGCAACAACCAATCACAGAGTAGAGCATCCCTACAGCTGACGTATCTGCACGCCAACTGTTGTGAAATCCTTTTGGCAAAAAATGAAAACTGTTCATCCAAATGATTTCAAACTCAACTTTGCACACACATGCACACGTTCCTACATTTATTAAAGCAAAACGCAACCAATTCCACTTAGTGAGGTAATGAGTGCCATGTTATCACCACATCAATGATGCAAAAGATCTAAATCACCCTCTGGGAATGTGGGGCCACACCTGCCTGTGTATCATTATTAGCTTGCAATTAAAAAAAAAAAAAGATCACTACATGCTTTTGCAGCCACTGCATTTTGCACAATGAGCTAACTCCAAATCCGTGTCAGTTTACATGATTTATAACCACTTGACAGCTTCCTCAAAGATATAAGCGGTTAGAGAAAAGGATGGAAACATTTTTGTCTGCAATTACGTAATTAAGTGACAATAACAAAGCTTCTAAACATAATGCTAAACAGATACTTTATTATATATTAAAATAGATCATAATGTCAATCAACAGCCATCATATGGTCTGATGACAGCTTTTCTTTGCGTACTCTGGATTGCTCAGAGGGAACTTGAACAGAGCTTGAAGGGTTTGCACAATACATCAAAAGTTGTGCAACAATGCAAGGTAAGAAAGTACGCACATCTTTATAAACAAGATCTACTCCAAATCTACAGGTAATCACTTTAGCAATTTTAAAAAATAGCTATAATGCATGCTCTCTCCCTTTATCAGCACTCAGGAAGCAGAGCTCTGAATAAATTGCAACTTACTGTCACCTTTTTTGACAAAAGCAGAAAGGACGTCATTACTATAATCAGCCAAACAGAGCACCAAATAACCAGCAGCATTATGCACTCTGTGATGGGGGCTTCACTGGGACACAGCTATTTCCCTTTTCTTTACAATGATCAAAAGTGTCAGTAGCAGCCTGTAATAAATGACACGAGTCACAGAGAAGAAGCTTCTCCTGCGAATTAGCCTGAGCTGATCCGATTCCCGAGCTCCACAAAATACCATGAAACCAAGAGAAGTGGATTGGTGCTCATTCATTTCCATCCAACACGGGGATTAGTGCCTTTAAACAGAATATCACCTTATAAAACCTACCTATGGGGCAGCATTAATCTCTTCATCACAGTCTGTGATTCATGAGTCTCTCTCTTCTCCCCATTAACAATCTGCATGTGTACCCTACATCACCATGGTGACCGCAGGCAGAGGCAGGACTTTGGACCTGGGGGTGACCACTGCTAATCAGAGATGTATGTCTGCTGCTTCTACACTGGAATCAAGAGACCGCTGAATTGCTGATCACATCAGCTATGGCTGAAGGAAGTGTCAGCCAAATGCATCATGCAAAAAACGAATAACACCATCACGGAGTAAATAAGGCAATAAGCACTCCCTGCTACACTCAATAATCTTACAGATGCATTTATAAACATCCAGTGACTTACTCAAACACTTTGAAATAAAGAATTAAAACAGCACGGTAAACTGTAATTATATAGCTACAGTATTTTCTATTCAGACCCTGATTTGCATAAGTTGATACCAGACAAAATGTTAACAGCTGGCACCAATAAAATAGGTCAATTCTAAAAGATTCAGTAATGAAGGCAATGCTCACAGACTAGAACCTCAAACTGCGACTGACAGCACACCTCCACATTAGTCACAGAGGAAATGCTGGCATTTAAAACAGCATGAAACAGAGCTGTCGGAGGGCTACCTGTAAATCCTACATGTTCTTTTAGTTAGACTACCCTTTTGGCGTTTTGAATCAGTGATGTATTTGCTTTATAATTCCCCAACACTGTTACAGTGGCAACGCTTTGTGGTGATGCTTCCTTTCTTATCTAATGGCTCTTTGTTGGCTCTTGTTTTCTGTTTGTTTGTTTTTATACAAATAGTTATTCATGCCATCACGATAGGGCTGTGCGATATGACCAAAATCTCATATCACGATGTAAGACATTTCTCATCCCGATAACGATAAGCATTTTTGTGAATCTCGACTTGCGTGAAGTGTTTTAGCTGGGCGTCGTGTACCTGTGTTTTAACCGATGTATGAAACTATATTTTTTTAGATATAAGTTGTAGCGGCCGCAGTCTTCTTTGTATTTATTACACAGCGAGCTGCGGGGGAAAGCCTGTTCTAACGTTTGAGTCTAAGGTTTATTTTGAGCACCTGACGGCTCTTTTTTGCTTCTCGTCTGTAAACTCTCTGCATACTCTTTCATGTGATTCTTGAATAGGTGGTAGAAGAGGTTTGCCGTGTTTGAGTCTGAGGTGGGGACCGGTCTGCGGCATAATTTGCATAGCACAGTTTTCTGGTCCGTGTCAGACTTTTCATAACCGAACCATGTCCATGCTACAGAGGTCCTTCTGTTTTGTTGCTACCCGGTTCTGCCTCATCTTCACCGGCCATGCTGGTATTCTCTGTGCCTGCATCCACACGGTGACCATCCAAACGATGAAAAAATATTGACGTAAACAGTGTACTTTGCGACGCCACAAAACAAACAAAAAGCATATAATATGAAACAAAAGGCGTTTTAATTTCATCATGCGATATAGGTCGTCATATCGCACGGCCCTACATCAAGATATTTTGAAAAAAATTGGAAGATTTTTGAATTTATATTCAGAAGACTTAATGTTTCAGACCAACCCTCAGGAGCTTTTCAATCCCCATATCCAAACTACTATCAGGATCCATTGAGCACAGTAAAAGGTCACACATCAGGCAAGCTCTTGAGCTTTTGCCACTACATCCGTGGAAAACACTAAAGGTGATCCATTTTGTATGGAACAAGTTTACATAAGAGTGTCTTCCTTTCCAATGACGTGCACCAACTATGGAAGTTAAACTCACCACCACTTTCTGTGTTCATGACTAATATTCAGCTTGCTTCTGCTGAAGTGCGTACAGTGTGTTTAAAAAAAAAAAATATTAAGCCTTGTTTGGACAGTGAGCAGAAATACTTGTCAAAATGATGAACAATCCCCTCCAAATGCATGCAAGTTAATAAAAATATTTAGAAATGTTAAGTTAATATAGTAGCATCTGTTTTACTAGCAAGTCTCAAAATTTTACCCTCAACTCTTTACCGCTTGAAACCATACTAGGAGGAACCCTTTAAGCTCTTTTCTGAACTGAGCTGTTTCTGTCATATATCCGGCCTGCTTATAGAACAAAATGACTGGGGGTGCAGACATTTGTGAGGGTCCTCTCTTTCTACTCAGCTAGCCCCTTTGAAAAACCCAGAAACTATCATAATGGTCATCAAACCACATCTTTATTGATAAACACTGAGGTGTCGAAACATGTCATTAAGGGTACAGGGGAGGTCGTCAGATGTTGTGTTTATATTGGAAAGAGTAAGATGAACAAGGAAAAAGAGCTGTGAGTTATTTGAGGTTTAGCACACCTGCATTTGCAAGGTTTGTTCCTATTACTGTTACAGGCCCACTCATGAGCACCTCGACTCATCAGCCTCTGAGTGCCGAGAGGTCTACCAGCTCCTGTTACACAACAGCACTAGGGTTTCTGAACAGGCCTAAAATATTAAGAGACGTGCTGTGCAACTGCAGACTTCACACACGAGCGTCTCTGCATGGATCAGTGAATAACCTTTACTCGTCTAAAAGCTCCAGCATGCATACAGGAAAGCGGCCACGAACACAAATTGCTTCTAAGCACAACTCTTGACTCAGACATTCTGTACTACTGAATATGAAAATAACTGATTAATAAAGTGCCCCTAATGGCAAATGCAGTGCGCTTACCATCTGTCACTGCAGACACAGGATATCCGAAGGAGGGCCCGGTGGCTTTCTGCCATAACTTGCTGTAATTATCACTATGCATATAAATGTCAGGAGACCATGTTAACAGCTACATAAGCAACAGCATGAAACTTACATTACTGTGACAGCAGCGAGCATACGCAATAATAGGCTGCATGTTAAACACACACTGCCACTTGTATCAGTTACTACATGGAGACCAAAGAACACACACGCTAACCTACATATGAACATTAGCCCTATATTTTGTTACGCTATAACAGTCACATGCACTTTTTCATTCAGCTTCCTTTAAGTTTGTCTGAATCAACAGTAACTCAAAAAGAACACTGGCGCTACAACAACAACAAACGAGCTTTCAACTTATGTTAGTCACATTACACCAATACAATACAGACATATACAAACTAACAACAAGCTTTGACCTCACTTCCTATGACATCAATAGTGTTGATGGGGGAGGGGAGCCTCAAAACTACGAATCTTACTCTCTCTCTCTCTCCCCCTCTCTAAACTAAAGCTAAGCTTTGCAATGTCTTGGCAGAACCTTCCCCACTGACATGCAAACACAGTCACCTGCATTCTCTTCCAGAAACTCTTGTGCAAACAACGCTAAAAAACTCTCTTGAACTGGCCTCCACTAAAGTAATGATACATATAATATCAAGCTTTTTTTTTCTTTTTTTTTAAATCAAAATCACCAGCTGTGGCTGCAAAACACTCAAGCCCACCTCCTCTTTAAACAGACCAGTACACAGCAGCACATTTCCTATTCTCACCTCTAAAATGCATGAGGGCCACAGGCTGGAAAGGCCCATTGGAGCTCGGTCCATCCACAACCATCCCGCCGGCAGCTCTAGTACATGCCAACATCAGTGAGCTGAGGCAGGAAACAGGGGAGAAGAGGGTAGCCCAGGCTAAGGCGAGGAGCCAGCCTCCATTTTAGCACGAACACTTGGAGCAGAAAATGAAGCTCCCCTGCTGCTGGAGGGAACCAGCTAGTTAGTGATGTCATCCCACACAGAAGCAACCCGGTTGGCTGGCTGCAATCACATGGGCGGGCTGTCAGAATAAATAAACATGAGGAAAGAGATTGGCTGGTGGAGTGGGGAGAAAAGGGGTGGGCCAGACACTGTGATTGGGCCAAAAGAACCTACATCTGTCAAGGAGTTTTAAAGCACAAACAACACGCCTGAATTCCATTTAACCGGTTTGGAAGTAACCACAAATGGAAAAATAACACCGTGGAATACAAATACCTGTACAACATGTAGGTTGCTTGTAAGAAGCAGAGGAGACAAAGAAAGCTATTTCTTTCTCTTTCAGTCTTTAACTTCCAACAACAAACTTAAATACAACAACAAAACACAACAAGGTGCTCAAGTGCTTAATGTGACCTTACACTGGTCATCAGCTAGAAGACCTTTTTTTAATGTCTGCTGCCGTTTCCAGCATGCGTGCCAACTTTGTGCGTGTGTGTCTGTGTTTGCATGGCAGATGGCTCTTCGCAGCACAGCCTGAGCCCAGGTGTATGTGACAAGAGAAACAGGAAGGCAGGAAGTCTCAATGTGAGCAACACAGGATGTGCATATGCAGAAAGCCGCATTTCGTCTCAGTAGCTCTGGGGACAAAAGCCTGCACTGTAAACCTTTGCGGGCACGTCGGTGACACAGACAATTAAAAGCAACGAATCCATACTCCCAGTCACTTGCATTGCACTCCCAAATATAGTAACCACTGCACCCTTACAATACAATAGGGCTCTGTAAAACTCTGCACACACACATATCCAATCAGAACATACACCAACATTTTATTTTTTTGCATGCCGTATGTGTCATCATGCTCAAAGTACAGTAAGCACATACAGACAGGGTGTCGAAACAGTGATAAGCATCCCTATGCACGAAGAATAACCACGCAAATTCAGTGCAGACGGGTGTGAATAAAACTGATTTGGACTAGAGTGACATATAATCCAATAATATTTGCTGCATAAGAAAGCCACCGAGGAGAAAAGACTGCACAAAAAGACTTTGCCCATTAAAATTAACATTTCATAACCGTAGCTGTCCCGAAAAAGACAACCCACAAACATTTTCTACTAAAATGTGTAAATGGCATACTAGCCTTCGCATTTGCTTCTCTATTGTGAAGGACAAAAAAGGACATTATTTCTTGCACTGTGTTTGCTGTCATTTCAGTGATTGGCAGCATTAGCCAAGATTACAGAAAACTGGCAGAGCAACTACAGCAAGGCAACAGGGTTGTGTTTTCTATGCAGTTTCTGGATAATATGCAAAGAAGGAAAACATTAATATACCCTCGATTGCTTAAATCCAAGCATTTTGACTCTTTTCATGCAAAAAGTAATTAGGTCAATCATTATTTGTGGATAATAATGTCTAGCAGATGTAACTGTAAACAGAGATTTGGTTAAACTCAAAAAGAAAAACTTTTTTTGGAACTTTCACACTTTCAAAAAAAAACAAACAAACCCAAAAGACTGCGTTTTTAGGCTAATGTAATGTTTGTGCAAAATGCATTAAGTGTGGTATTTCATAAAGCACATAATGGTGTCACGGTTCCTCCCTGTGGGTTTGTACTTCCCCTCTGGAGGTGCAGGAGGTGTTGGTGTGGTTCGAGTCGGGCTGTTTGTTCTTGCATGCTTCTTGTATTGCTACTGTTGCTCCTGCTACACAACCTTGGGCTTGTATACATGTTTGTCTGCATGTTAGAGGATGCTAAAGGTCTTACACTGAAATAAACTGTACAAAATGGGAATGACTACACCCCTAATTAATGTAATACTTAACATCCACTTTAATTGGTCCCAATATATACGATAATGAAGCATTTAATCAGCAGGGACTAATCTGAGCATATAAAGGGCTCTTTCTTGCCATTTTGTTCCTTAGCCATAGTGCAACCTCCCATCTGTAGATCTGCTGTTCTCACCATGACAAGACAACATTGGACACACCCACTCATTACAAATACTCCACATGCTACTTTGGCACATGCATTCACCAAATTCGAGCTTTCTGCGGTGTCTGTGCCATTTTTTTTAACTTATGAGGAACTTATGAGCTGGAAAGCATGCTGGTGTTATAGCAGAGCTTTTTCTAAACTTATCACTGACATCAGGAGCACTGCCTAAAATACACAACGAAGTGGTTCATTCACAGGTCTGCTGATCTTCAATGTCGTGGTCCTCTGCAAACGCTTAAGGCTCAGGTCTATTTGGAGAAACAGACCGATCGACACAGCTGAGGACACAGGCTCTTTCAACAGTGGCTGAACTTAAGCAGCGTCCAATGATAGAAACATCTTTATCAAAATCCAACCTACTTTTTTCTTCTTCTGCTAATACAAACATGAATCACAAAGCGATGATACATGCTGATCTGTATTAGAAGCAGATATATTAAGAAACAAAGCCCAGATTTGTTCATTGTGCCACTAAAAATGTTGCACAAGTGGAAAACACCTGTGGTTGATCACTGCAAGATAAACACGCTCGGAGATCGCCTTTAATGTTGCAGCTCAAACCTGGTAACTTGAGGAATGTGTTATTATAATATGTACAACAGTTTAAAGGCTTAAAAACAAGTTTTAGACCTGCAGCTATAGTAAACTGGCCTGTGTGTGAATTCATTAAATACCATTTTCAATATTAGATATTCTTCCAAACAAAAGACCACCAATTCAGATACAGTGTCATGTTTTTCAGTAGGATCCTGTCTTTTCTGAATGTTTGCTGATGCATGAATGAAGTATTCACGGCTTCGATATAGCAGTGTGTCTGATTCTTTGACTTCTTTCTACAAAACTAGCCTTTCTAGAAGCAATGCTGAAGAGTGCAATCGTGCAAAACCCGCACTTTTGATCACTGCCAGTGACTTTTTTTGTATTTTTATTCATATGAAATGTCTGACCAGGGAAGTTTCTCTCATGAGGTGTAGGGGCCTTTTCTGCTTCCACATGCACTCAAAGTTAAAGACGTTTATCTAACATGACATGACATGACAAGTAGTGATGTAACGTTAAGATTACTTCCTGGAAGCTTTAGAAAGTCATTAAAAGACAACCACAGTAAAAAACGTACTGTGGTTGTCTTTGACGTACACTTTGACTTAGACCTGTGTTTTCTGCTAACAGTCAGTGACACCTACTAAACAATTGTGTTACAGGTAGCACTAGCGGAACTAAGCACACAAAACTTATTTAGTTTTACCATCTTCACATGTTTGCTGTCATCATCCTGTCTCCCTGTTGGCGCTAGTGCTAGGCGAAGTCTGGAAGAAGGCTTAACAAACACATTACTGCTGACCATATAATTTCTTTCATCTTTACTGTTTATCCCTCAAAAATGAAGATGACTGTACACTGAAGAACTCAAATATTAAAACTAGCTGTTGGTCCGCAGTGTGACACCAAAAAAAATAGGCTCCAACCCCCTGAGGCATGAACCTCTGAAAGTCCCTTGTGATATGTGGCAGCAACATGTCAGCAGCAGATTTCTTATATCCTGTAAACTGTGAGTAGCACTGCAGCCTATTAGACTTGGGCCAGCCCACTGTCTCCAGCTGCTCCGTGCTTCGTCATTCGTGTCCACTGTGTCTTTGACTAGTGCTGAAGCCCGTGCACCCTTCTCACCGATAAGATTCATATCAGACAATTAATCATTCACAATTAATAGGGGAAACACAATTGCATATAACAATTTGTGAAACAAACTAATTCTAAACTACTTCGTCATTGTCTGTAACATTTTACTCCACACCATTTCTCTCTCATCCAACGGTTTACTCACAGTCAAACATATCCCAGATTTGGCACGAACCACCGTTCACAGATTAATAAACATTCTCGGTCATTATGATTTCATCATGTTGCTTTTCTAAGGCTTTTCCTGTTGTCCTTCTGTTTAAGTGTTTTATTTTCCTTAGGTTTTCTTTTTGACATTGTGTACAATGTTTGCATATCTGTGGTCTGACTGTTGGTTAGATCTGTGAAAGTGGCCCTTAAAACAGTTTCACATTATAAAGAAACATGGGAAAGTTTAGCACTGCCATTAAGCACCATCTTATTAACAAGCTAAGCACTGTAAATTTCATACACTATGTGAACCGCACCCTGATTTAAAAATGATCTGTTTTTAAACTTATAACTGTGGTTACAAGTTGAGATACTCGTGTCCTAACAATAAAAATGCTTCAACATCACCTCTCATATTTGAAACTTTAGCCACAAGGTGGCAGCAAACCCTGTGAGACGGAGGCTCCGTGCAGGAGCGCTCCTGCTTTAAAAGAGAACACATACAGAGGGAGCAACTGTTGTTGTTCTGTGCTTTTTGGCACATGTATGTAACACTTGCAATGAGACAAAGAAAGAGGAATTAATCTCTGTTTACTTGCCTCAGTCAGACAGATCTTCAGCTAAACATTACGCCAAACACAAAAACACAAGTTTGGATTTGTGTATTTTGTCTTATAAAATCTACACACAAAAACAGCAGCTCACCACATTGAGTTTCAACAGAAACCAAACGATCGTCCAAACAAATGCAAAAAATTTGAACCATACAGTCAAAGAAAGCAACATGAATCTGGGCTAAGTTCATGGGAAAGGCCTGCTTCTGGTCAGGGTTTTTAAGTCTCGCCTCAACTTTGCAGCTCTGCGGGACAGGCTCACGGACATGTGTTTCCATCAGGAGATGGTGAACATGCCTGGAATGAAAACAGGCCAAGCGAGGAGCCTGTTTGGACAGGACTAAGTGATAACATCTACTTGGCCACTGTGGGATAATTTTTTTGCAGAATGTTATCAAAGCTCTCATTGGGGTGTGGGAAGTGAGCAGGCTGTATCACAAATGAAGTTATGCCCATTGGTTTCCTCACACGGTACAAGGGTAACAGCTAGCTAAGATAAAGACACAATCTTTTTCTTTTCTTTTTTTACGACAGAGCAAAAAGACACAATGAACAATAAATGGCTTGTTATCATGTTGCCACCTTAGGAAACTCAACTTTGCTCTACTTGCCAAGGTTTCCAAAGACAGAAATAACATTGGTGAATTCTCCCTGAACAACGCTGCCTTTGCTCTACTGCGAGCTTACAAGCCTCCCGCCGCTGACGACAAACCAAAAACAAAAGCGCTCTTTTCTGCACACACGGTATCAGTGCCAGAACGTCCGCAACATCGAGTGTTCAATGTCTGTAGACAGACTCGGCACAGAAAAATATCTTTTACCAAATACAGAAACTTGTGCGCAAATAACCCGGCGAGACTGCATTCACCACGATTCGGGGTTATAACAGTTCCATAAACTTTACACTGCTGTTGCATCGACTGTAAATAATCTAACAATCGAGGAAAGATCTGTCCTTGAAAGGAGATGGATAATTCTCCCTACCCACTCTGAAACTGCCGGGCACATCTCCAATGTCCCAACTTTGTTTCACTTACTAAACAGAATAGTCATCTGGGGACCACTAAAATACCCTTTTACCATTTTACGAGATTCGTATTTTTTCTGTGTCTGAACATTTAGAAAGAAACAGAAACAGTATAACCAATTCCTGTTATGCCATTGCCACTATCAGTAATAAAATTGTTTTTGAAGTTTAATTACACGATTATTTAACAGCAAACAATGTCAATATAACTGTCTGTAAAGCACACCACTATGTTAGGTAATGATAATTAAACTTCTGAGAAATTATGCGTGTGGGCAGTCATCCATGTATACACAGGACAAAGGCGACAATGTGCATTTACTGTGCCGCAGCAGTGTTTGCTTATTGCCGTTTGGATCTGGCACTTAACAAAAAATCAATATGCATCTGTAAAGTTCACGAGGAAAGACAGGAGGAGCAATAGTAGTAGCTGGCAGACATTTCTTATCCGGTCACTGGCAACATTCGGAAACACAAGGACCGTGGAATTAAAGCTTTATCTCTGGATTACCACTAAATATAGACGCTTGGGTTAAATCCAGAGCAAAATCCATGCCATGCATGTCCTCTGTTTGTTTCCATGTATTGCGTAATGTCATGTTCAGCCTGGTATTAAAATGGGGGAGATGCAGCATGGGATGCTAATGGGCACTTCTATGGGGAAGGAGTGACTAAATAATTGAGTGTGTGCTTGTTAGTACAGATTTTTGTGAGGTGTGCACTTATCTAGGTCTGCAATTGAGACATTTCTTATATATTAAACACACACAAGCGGCCCAGGTATTCTTCTCCACCTGCCAGATTTGGTTCATTTGACTCTTGAATTTTGTGCAAAACCCTGAAGCGGGAGGGCATTACCTCAACTCGCTTCTCCGTGAATACATAACACATGCAAATTCTCCCAAATCAAGCGCACTCTGTAGTTCATTATGTGATTACATTAAAAGGATTTCAGACTGTCGCACAGGTGAATACCTTTAAAAGCAGGAAGTTTCTGCAGTTCTCTGTTGTTGCTCAAGCTGAAGCGAGAGGAGCTCTGTCTCTTGTCTTTTTTGACAGGTGTCTGGGAACCTTGCTGCTTCCCCTTTAGTAGCTGAGTTGTTGGAGGAACACTATTGCTAGCCTTCCTGTTAGAGCTCTGCTGAAACAAGAGAAAACACATTACTTACACGGACACAAGAGCAAAGACACACTAAACAAAGACGCAGGTATAAAATTGGGATCCATTCATCAGCATTCACCTGATGACACAGAGCTTAATTCACCTGATGCAGCTGTGGAGCTGTGTCAGCCTGAGTCACAGGGGATTTATCAAATTCGCTTAAGACCCAGATAAAGTTGGCCACAGTCTGAGCCACACTACAAGACAGACAATCAGTTTGTGCCACTAGAAAGCTGTTGTGTGAAGTGGAAAATGCCGCTGTGCTGACCTCTGCTATGAACTCGATTACATATTAATGTACTGGAAAGATCTGAATTAACTCATGTAAATATATTAGGCCAAAGTAGAAACATCCGTCATCTATGGTTCTTCCCCTTTAATGCTTTAAAATGTCCCCTGTCAGTTATGCTTGCTGACAACAAGCCAAATGAAAGCTACATATATACAGTATTATATAACAGCCTTTACCGTTATGCACTCTGGTTGACAGAGCATATGGGAAAAAAGGAAGGGTGGGGGTGGTGACAACAGCTTGCAGCCCAGCAATTTTAATTTGACACAAGGTTGGTGCACTAGCTGATCTAATACTAATGCTGGCAGAGGCTGAAACATTCAGCTTGAAAAAAAATTATTATTTCAGTACGTCGGGCAAGGATGAGTAATATATGTCATTCTTAACCAGCTGGTATTAAGGGACGGGGTTTATAATAGAGTAATAGATACGGCCTTTATCGTAACTCTAAATGTACAACAAAATTGTGGAAAATAATATACCTTACAGGGAATATATTAAACTGGTAACAAGCTTAATGAAATTATCTGCTAACTGACAAGTGTGGATTTTTATAACTCAATAAACTGGACTGTGTATATAACACAAGGCAATAAAATAGTGCGTTTCCCACAGATTTATCTTGTACAGTCATGGCCTACAGTTTTCGTTTCATGTTTTTATAATATAGTAAAAACATAATCACAGACATTTGATAAGCAACAAAAGTTTTGTTGTCGGTGTGACATGCTGGATGTCAGCCTCTGGGCCAAATCCAGAAGCTCATAAAAATGAATCTGATCACTTGGCACAAGAG
>VOQK01007120.1:12608-23074 GCA_015052645.1 Benitochromis conjunctus | reverse complement strand
AACATGGAAACTCGTGACAAAATACAGTGGACAGGTAACCCAGCCGTCCAAACTTAGAATGCAGCATTATATATTATATATAAGACACGTGAATTGTGTTCACCTATCAATAACAATGACCAAATAATAGCTTAACATGGTAAACCTTTATTTATGGTTGTTGCACCGTTTCAAATAACAGAATCGTATTTTGTTATATTTACAATAAAGAACACAAACTTTGGAATGTCAAATACAAAAAAAAACAAATGCATCAATACAACTAAATACAAAAAAAGTGACAATCTGAAAACTCTAAAGAGCTAAAGGAATGACTGAACTGCATGTGGTCAACGCAAGTGGAAATAAAGTTACGTTGGTCAACAAAAGTGTTTAGGAACAGACATTCCAGGCTCATTTACAACATTTAACATTAAATTTTATATAACATTAGTTTTTATTTTTTTTAAATCTAAACAGGAAATGGAAGCTGATTAGTCCACCTCTTCCATCCTGGATGTGTCATCGTCTTCCCCTTCAAGAGGGGGCATGTCCTCAGTGGGTGCAGAGGTGTTATCGTCAGATGTCACGTCATCTTCGTCAATACCTGGAAGGTGAAAGGAGCAGATCAGTCAGTAAAGCAGGGCTAACGCGTTTACTGGCAAACATACCGCCAAATGATATAAGATTTGACAGATACTCACCTAGACCTAATTTGATCATTCTGTAGATGCGGTTGGAGTGGGTCTGTGGGTCATCCAGGGTGAATCCTGAGGAGAGCAGAGCGGTCTCGAACAGGAGGATGACCAGATCTTTCACAGACTTGTCATTCTTATCGGCCTCTGCCTTCTGCCTCAAGGTTTCCATAATTGGGTGGTCAGGATTGATCTCTAGGTGCTTCTTTGCTGCCATGTATCCCATGGTGGAGTTATCCCTCAGCGCCTGAGCTTTCATGATCCTCTCCATGTTGGCCGTCCATCCATATGTGCTGGTGACGATGCAGCAAGGGGAAGAAACTAGGCGGTTGGAGACTGTGACCTGCAGAGGTAAACAAACGCCATGAGTATTAACAATTAAACAAATTCTGTTGTTATATTGTCATTTGGCTTCTTCAGCTTACCTTCTCAACCTTTTTCTCCAAGATATCCTTCATGATTTTGCATAGGTTCTCAAACTGAGATTTCTTCTCCTCCTGTTTCTTCTTCTCCTCCTCATCCTCAGGCAGCTCCAGGCCTTCCTTGGTTACTGAAACCAAGTTCTTGCCCTCAAACTCCTTCAGCTGCTGGACACAGTACTCATCGATGGGCTCAATCATGTAGATGACCTCCAAGCCAGCTTTGCGAAGGCGCTCCACAAAGGCAGAGTTGGCAACCTGGTCTTTGGTCTCACCTGAAATGCAGACATGATAATGTTGTTAAACATTCATGGCATATTGACCACATGAGACAACTTAGTTTGCTGAATACATGCTTTTGATTAGCAGTTTTAAAAGTGTCCTCACCAGTGATGTAGTAGATGTGTTTCTGGTTGTCCTTCATACGCGTGACATAGTCCTTCAGGGACACCATCTCATCTCCAGAGGCTGATGTGTAGTACCGCAGCAGCTCAGACAGCTTCTTCCTGTTCTGGGAGTCCTCATGGATGCCAAGCTGTAGTAAGGAAAACAGCCAACTGTTATCAACAGTCCAGATTTATTCAGCTGGGCGTGCAAAAATAGGTTACAGGCACTACCACTGGCTGCATTCAATGCTTGTTAAGCTACTTTATAATATGCATACCGCTGGAATTGAATTATTCATGCAAAAGAATTAAAGACAAGATCCAGTAACCTTGCAGCTGACCCAGTCAAGCTTGTGGCTACTGACCTTGATGTTCTTGGAGAACTGCTCATAGAACTTCTTGTAGTTGTCCTTGTCCTCAGCTAGCTCTGTGAAAAGCTCCAGGCACTTCTTGACCAGGTTCTTCCGGATGACCTTCAGGATCTTGCTCTGCTGTAGCATCTCTCTGGAGATGTTCAGTGGCAGGTCCTCAGAGTCCACCACACCCTTGATGAAATCTGAGTAGGAAAGATAAACCGGTCAGCTACCCAAAACCAGGAATTTAGTTCCAAAAACAATTTATAATAACTATGAATTTTGAGAGAATGCATAATTGAAAGGGTCAAGATTGTATTCACTGTTACTAATGTGATACTTTATTGTTACTTACTGAGGTACTCTGGGATCAACTCTTCGCAGTTGTCCATGATGAAGACCCTGCGCACATAAAGCTTGATGTTGTTTCTCTTTCTCTTGTTTTCAAAGAGGTCAAATGCAGCTCTTCTGGGTACAAAGAGCAAGGCGCGGAACTCCAGCTGGCCTTCCACTGAGAAATGCTGCAGGGGTAAGACATAGATATGTATTAATTAGCATAACATTATTGCAACTGGTGTTGCTAAATATGCTTTGAGAATGTTCATCACAAGAAGATTTAGCTTACCTTCACAGCCAGGTGGTCCTCCCAGTCATTGGTAAGACTCTTGTAGAACTCGCCATACTCTTCATTGGTGATGTCATCGGGGTTACGGGTCCAGATAGGCTTGGTCTTGTTGAGCTCCTGGGCATCAATGTACTTTTCCTTGACCTTCTTCTTCCTCTTGTTCTTGCCATCCTTTGTGTCTTCATCCTCATCAGAGCCAACGTCCTCAATCTTAGGTTTGTCCTTGTCTTCAGCAGCATCTTTCTCAACTTCCTCTTCCTTTTCTCCCTCCTCCAGGTCTACTTCCTTCTCTCTTGTCTTCTCCACCTTGAATACGCAAAGGCTTATTTCATTTTTGCTTTGCCATACCATTATCACAGCCAATGTGTGATTATTATCAAGTATTGATTGGATAATTGTTCTTACTGTTTAATTAAAAACTTACAAAAAGTGTGATGGGATAGCCAATGAACTGTGAGTGCTTCTTCACAACTTCTTTGACGCGCTTCTCCTCGCAGTACTCTGTCTGGTCTTCTTTGAGGTGAAGGATCACTTTTGTGCCTCTGCCAATTGGCTCTCCTAAAATCAACAATCAAATTAGAACCGTGGCAGACAGTGGGTCAAATTATTGAATCAATTGTTCTGTAAATGAGTAGACTAAGACATACCTGTATCAGGCCTGACTGTGAACGAGCCTCCAGCTGCAGACTCCCACACATACTGCTCGTCATCGTTGTGCTTGGTAACGACTGTCACCTTCTCGGCTACCAGGTAGGCAGAGTAGAAACCCACACCGAACTGACCGATCATGGAGATATCAGCTCCAGCTTGCAGAGCCTCCATGAAAGCCTTGGTGCCAGACTTTGCGATTGTACCCAGGTTGTTGATCAGGTCAGCTTTGGTCATGCCGATACCTGTGTCGAGTATGGTCAGGGTGCGAGCGTGCAAATCAGGCCTGATTTCAATCTTCAGGTCCTTGCAGGAGTCAAGTTTGGTGGGGTCCGTCAAGCTTTCGTATCTGATTTTATCCAAGGCCTGTCGAGAATAGATAACTCAATTAAAATACTTTTGTTTTTTTGCAAAAACTATAAGGACTTCTTTTACATTCAAAAAATTGTGTTGAAGTATTTTTTTCCCTTACATCTGAGGAGTTGGAGATGAGCTCCCTAAGGAAGATCTCTTTGTTTGAGTAGAAAGTGTTGATAATAAGGGACATCAGCTGAGCAATTTCAGCCTGGAAGGCAAAGGTCTCCACCTCCTCTTCCATAATGTGTGCAGCGCTCTCGGGCATCTAAAGGGGAGAACATATTGGGTAACATTTTTCAGAAAAAAAAAATTGTACCTCTATATTTTTTGTGTTTTTGAATAATTATATTTTCCCTGCAGTTTAAATTTATTTACTATGAACTTTTTTGGTTAAAATTTTAAATCTCTTTCTCCTTTTTTGCTCAGACAGCCACATGGCCTGCTGATGCACACATGCTCCTTCTGTCAATCAGAGAACTGGCATTTTTGGGGGAGGGGTGGGGGGAGAGTTCACACGCTTTGCAAACCCCCAATGGCTTCAATGTGTGTAGTCTTTTTGTAATTAAAAAAAAAATAACAGCAACTTCAAATTCAAAGCTGAAAGAAAAATGAACTTTGTTATTTCAGCATAGGAAGGGGTAGTCTGCTGTCACGATTACTGCACATATTTTGTTTGGCCTTCTAAGAACATTTCATAGATTATGCAAAAAGGTTTAGTCCAGAATCGATACTTCTTTTACAACTGAATGTGATTCATATTTATGTTACTAAGCTAAGATGCAAATGTGCTGCATCAGCTGTTACAATAGATTCTGAGAAGCCATTGGTCCCACACTTGGGTCACCTTGCTTGCCATGTGCTTCATGCCTGTTACAGTCATACTTAGATACTGACAGAAAAGCACATGCACTATACCATTCTGATTGTAACTGATGGTAAAGGTTTAAGTTAAATTGATTAATTTTCATTATACCACAAAAGCACCCAATGTACCTTGAATATAATCTTTGTTTTCTGTTACTTTGTGTAGTTAAATCAATCACTGAGCTTGATTTCTCTTCTTCGAGAGCTTTAAGTGTGTACTTGGCTGCTGCTCCTCTGGGCAGTAAGTGTCTCTTGTGAATTAAATCACTCACTTTACATAAAACCGTGAAAGCACCCAGTATACTCTAAAATCTGAATGATTGTTGCAGTGATTCCATTCTTACCTTGGATATAATCTTCGTCTTCAGTCACCTCTTGTAGGCAAATGTATCACTGAGCTTGACTTCTCTTCTTGGAGAGCTTCAAGTGTGTGCTTCTCTGCTGCTCCTGTGGGCAGTAAGTCTCTCTTGGTTGTGTTCTAGTGAGCGTCTTCTGACTCTATGCAGACCACACGACATGACAATGTCTTTTTATACTTACGGGATGGTTTCTCGAAGCTCCCATTCAGAAGCTTCCAGATCGTATGTTCACTACAGTCAGGGGGGTGCTGAGGAAAGGCCTGGAAGGGGGTAGAGACTGGGACATTGGAGCTCTAAAGTCGGTGTGCCCTTATAGGGTTGCAGAGTCACAAGGAGTGCATGTCAGTCACTAAGAGAGCTTCACTGATAGCTTGTATAGCTGTTAGGCACCATAACCCAGCACCACAGCTGTGCATTGGCTTTGCTATCAGCAGCTGCCATGGTGCCCCACTGCACCCACATATGCTCATAAGGGCTTCCTATGGAATGGACAGCAGGCCTATGCTTTTTTTTAACCATCCAAAATTTGGGTGAATCTTAAGCTTTTACATATTTAAAGCTGTTTGGGTTGACGCTTGCAGCTTATAAGCAGCGTATTAATAAAGAGACGTTAGGCTCATTAATACAATTCGCTGCTCATTCACAGTTTAGATGAGGCATGTTAAATTCATTTTTCACTGTGAGACACATACAGCCCACTTTGATGTTGAGTGGGCCGAACCAGAGAAAGGCATTTACCTATACATTTAATCCCTGAGATGTCTTTAATATATATATTTAGAAAATGCAATTTCAGCAGTGCGTTTGAATTTTTACACATCACAAACATGTAAAATGGACCTCTTGTAAAAAGAAAAAGAAAAAAAAAAGAATAAGTAATAGATAAACAATTAAATGGCAGAAAAGTTCCTGTTTCTCTAATATAATATATAAATTTGTTTTGTTTTTGTTTGTTTTTTATTCATATGCATTCATACTATACCGGCTATGGGGGAGGTTTTTATCATTAGGAAAAGTTGTAAAAACAAATGAAAATACAGTTAAAAGTTCAAAATCTGTGCACTCGTTCACATTTCACACTCAGAGTGGTGTCTTTGCTGGGCTAGGCCTAGTTTAGCTTATACCTTTATATACTTCTGAATTTGTTTTATGGCTATTAATAAATATATTAATTGACCAAACACAAATTCTGGAGGAAACACACATGCTGCCTTATTTACACATCTATATATGCATGTTGTCAGAGTTTAGATCACATTTTCTTGATTTTCATAAAACATATTGCATACCAACTTACTAGGAATGTCTAGAACTTTCCATTCAATTTCCTGGTTTTCATGTGTGGATTGCAAACATAATCTGCCATCCAAAATAAAGAGAGACTTATAATGAAGGCAAATTGAATTTGTGTAAACAGTTTTTGACTATATTCTGTGGCCATTGGCCAAACCTAAATTCTGGCAGAAATCATACGCTCCCCTATAACACATTAATATGTTTATGCCAAAGATGCAGTATGTTGATGAGAGCTTGTGATGGTTTAGCAAAAGGTTGTAAATACCCATTCATTCTCCAAAACACTTGTAATAGGCTACACCATACTACTTATATGTGAAAAGAATTAAAGTCTGACTTGTGTAAGACAGACGACTAGAATACTCTGTTATGTGGGCGCTAATGGCTTTATTTGACCAGAGGAGGGCAGTGTATCGCACTTGCTACGGATCAGTTACGTAATCGCAATGTTTCCAGCTGATAGCAGACGTTACTAGAAGCTGAGTATTCATGTACCTGAGAAACACGAGGCAGTTACTCGGTCATTTTAAACTGATGAAAGAGGGAAGCGAAATTTGTCAGTGTTCGACAAGTCTGTTTGAGTAAGACAGTGACTCAGTGCTTTTTTATTAAATGGAAGAAGAATTTTAATAAGAAGAATAATGGCAATGTTTCCGGAATTTCGTGCCAGATGGTAGTAGTGTTTACATCCTGCTATGGTTCTTACTTTGGTGCTTTGATTACAGAAGTGGCCATGAGTTTCAGTCTTGGTCTTCTGTTTCAGAACTTTTTCTCTTTTCCTTGACTATGATAGGTTTTATTGCACAGAGAGATTTTTTTCCCTTTCTTTCCTTACTAATAATATTTATTTTTGTTTACTCTGTTTACACTCAATTGTAAGCATTTCCACCATAGGTTTTCTTATTATTATTACATAGAATAGTTATTTGTATTCATACAAATTTAATAAAAATTATTTATTGCTTTGGTGGTCAATAAACGTTGTATAAAATTATTTTTTTCCAACAAAAAATATTATATAACGAGTAAATAACAACGAGTTATTTTAAGTCGACGTGTTTATCGTTTACACTAATCGCGTTTGCACGCGCATACACTTTTGTTTTTCTGCGTGACTCTATTAATTCACTATACGCATGGCTGCGACCGCAACGGTCCAACGCATGCGCTTTCACTGACATCCGGGGCCAGGACAAGGATGAACGGCGATTTCCAAGATGGCGGCGGAGGGAGGAGGGAAGGAGATGAACGAAATTAAAACTCAGTTCACCACACGAGAAGGCGTCTACAAACTCCTCACTCACTCTGAATACAGCCGCCCGAACAGGGTGCCTTTCAACTCGCAGGGCTCCAATCCCGTCAAAGTCTCCTTCGTCAATGTAAACGACCAGTCCGGCAACGGCGACAGGATCTGTTTCAATGTGGGCCGGGAACTCTACTTTTATATCTACAAAGGCGTGAGAAAGGTAAACAGTACTGAGCGCGGAGGCAAAGTAACCGCTGTCCGGAAGCAGCCCGTTAATTTGACATATTTAAAGGCGTTGCAAACCAGCTGTCAGCTTTCTATGCTTCTGTTATTTAAGTGCGCAGATTGTCAAGAGAAGGCCATGTAGCAGACCTAGCTAAGTTAGACACTAATTAGCATTCTTAGCTAACATCGCCACAGTTGTTGTTGTTGCTTCGATTAGATTTGTGCGCTCTCCACGGTTCGCTAGTTAATTCGGCGAAAAGCTGTGACATAAAATTACCCAGTGAACTGTGAAAAGACTTGTCCTGTCATGTGATGTGGTGTTTGTTTATCCTCGCTTCTATACGTAGAAACTGCACCTCTACACTGTCGTCGGCAGTACAGACAGGAAACAACTTTGTTGTCCCCGTTAAAGAAGCCACTGAGTGCTTGTAAGCTTTGGACTTTGTAAGCTGCTGGACTGGAAGTGAAGAGTGTTGTTTTTCGTGGTATAATAATGTGTGCACGCTACTGTCAGGACTGGGATGTGATGGGATGTGATGCAATGTGATCCACTGTTTAGGTTGCATGCAGTGGTGATGTCATTGCAGCAAGAAACGTTTAAGCAGAGATGGTGACTGTGACAGCGTTGATCATACTGATGATGTGCTTGACCCGTAAGCTGGGTGTAGCGGCCACGCATCCTAATAAGGACGCACACTTTTGTTTGTGGTTTGGTTTTCCACGAAAACTTTGATAACAGTGCATATTGGCGTTTATGTTAGAGCTGTTCTTCTTTCGTCTTTAACCCTAACAAAAATAAACTGCAAACAGGATCACTTATTTTGGATAATTCTAAGTTAATATGGTGTACTACTTGGCAAAGGGCAACCTTTGGCTTTAAAAAGTGGCACTGTTTTGAACTCTGTTATTTGACGCCAAGTTAAGCCACAGAATTGCGTGTTTTGATTTTACGGGTTTTGAACCCTGAGGCCAGTGTTTGACATTTCCTCATGATCAAAAAAAAAAAAAATCCTCAGATTGACTGAGCAACCATAAAATTGCAATGTTGAAACGTTCAACAACACTGCTGTCTATGGAGAAGAGACCCTAGGGAATATTTTATAATAGTGATAGTAATGAGTCTCCTTATCCTCATCAGTGGTTCAGAGAGAGATTTGATTAAAAAAAAATAAAAGATGACACTTTTATTACTTAATTAAAACTGCAGGGAGTAGATATTAGCCTTTATAACCATTTGCCAGTAAACAGCAGTGTTAACCTGTTGATGCAACAAAATTGAACCAGAGTAAATGCTGCGTTAGCTTTAGGCACATCAGTTTCCTGGTGTGGGGACGTCACTGGTGGTTTTTAACATTTTAGCAATTTTTAAAACTTGCACATCAAGTTTTGAATCCCAGAGCATGGACTGAACTAGTGGAGCTATCCACAAACTCACACACATTACAAAGTGAAGGACTGACTATCCGGATTATTTTGGGGTTAAGTGTCTTGTTCATAGATCCGGTGATGTGCATAAAGGAGGAGCTAATGGTCAAACCACTAATCTTACAATCGATGGGATCGCCACATAACGTCTCAAAGTTTTTCAGACCTATACGGGACAGTGGGTAAAAGAAATCGAAGCACAGCAACACATTTTGCACAGTTTCAGATTAGTGATAGATGGATCAACATCACCATTTTGTCTGTTGAAAAAAGTGAGTAAAACATCTGTCACCCGATCTCTAACCGGGGTGTGTCAGTATGACAAGTCACACTGAGTTGTTGTACATAAAGTTTATTGTCCAAGAATTGGACTGCACTGCATACAGTCAAGATCAAGCTCGTTTTGTTTGAGGCATTTACTGTTATTTAACCTTAGCAGCTGAACATCCCTGGTAATATGTCTTCTGTCTCTAACCCAGGTGGAATATGAAGCATCTTTGCATAAATGATTTATGACAGTCTAGCCACAGCATCATCGTAGCACTTGGATTGTCGGGCTGCCAAAGATGCTTTTTTTTATTCATTTTATTTTGAGCTACCTCTGTGACAACACTGATACCTTTAGAAGCGTTGCAACTCCTAACCTTTCTCTCTGACTCATTTTATACCCCAAAATAGACCTGAAGAATGTAATAGACATAAAGCTGTCGCAAATGTTAGATTTGCATTTGGTCAGGCTTTGTTGCTCTTTCTTTCTATTTCAGGATAATGACTTTCTGCATGTCACAACATATCACAGTTTCTTTAATTTATTTTTAGTCATGTCAATGTGTTTGTTGTTGTTGCAGGCTGCTGATCTTAGTAAGCCCATAGACAAGAGGATATACAAAGGAACGCAGCCTACGTGCCATGACTTCAACCCCCTCACAGCTACAGCAGAGAGTGTCTCTCTGCTGGTGGGCTTCTCAGCAGGTCAGGTGCAACTCATAGACCCAATAAAGAAGGAAACCAGCAAACTCTTCAATGAGGAGGTGGGTAGCAGTTATCATTGTTTTGAAGACAACTTACCGCTCGTGAGCCTTGTACTACAAAGAAGGATTTGAGGCTTAGCAGTGTAACTTTGGGTTTAACCCTGGATTTTCAGTGTTCCAAATGTGGTCCACTACTTACCAGGGTACATCGCCATGGTAACTTGTACCATAGACTTAATCTCCTTTACAGATTATGTTTGAAGAGATAAACAGGTATGTTCAGTTTTCTGTAATGAAGCCTCACCATTCCTGGATGATCTCTCTGATCTCAGTGCATAGATAGTAAAAGGTTTTTTTTTTTTTTTTTTTTAAAGAAAAGAAAATCTAGTCTTTGTCTTTCCCTGATGAGCATTAGTAAGAAATATAAATTCTTCCCTTTTGTCCGAGCTGTCTGTAAGCAATTTAAAACTTTTATTGTTCTATTAGCCTTAATATATGATCGTGAATTGTGTTTATTGCCGTTAGGCTGATGTTCTTTCCTGTGCATCTATTCTGATGTTAAGAAGGTTTGTTGGGATAACCACTAGAGGTTGGAATCAGTCTGGAATTGAGTTGTGA
>VOQK01007114.1:16720-26879 GCA_015052645.1 Benitochromis conjunctus | reverse complement strand
AAAAAAAAGAAGAAGAAAAAAAAAAACAAAACAGAATGATGAGAGTCTTTCAAAGAAATGCCACGACTCTAAAAGCACCAAAAAGATTTTGTGAGCCATGTGCGATTGTCCTCAAAATGCTGCAGCTGTAACATCAACAGCTTGGCCTTATCTCTAAAAACTGATGCCAGCGTTTGCACGCTCACCCCTCATATTATATCACATGTGAGCAGACTGATGGCACGAAGGCTGAGCCAAAATTAAACACCTAACCTCACAGCGTGGTGGAGTGTGCCATGTGTGAGTATTTATTAGCAGCAAACCCACATGACCTTACCTGCAATTTAAAAATCTTTATCTCGCTTCTTTCCACTCCCCCCACCACCCCCCAGAGTCTTAACCAAACACCAGCCATCTGCTGATAACTCCTGCTAATCTACTGGAGGTCAGAGCGCAGGCAGTCAAGTGTCCTCCGTGTCCTTAGCCCCCCTGACTGTCCTTTCACTTTCCTGTTCAAAAGGTTGCCAAATATGGGTTACAGTGGAGTGGAATAGGAAGGTGGAGGAATAAAAGCCAGTCATAGAGGAAATGGGAGTGGGCACAGTTTATCACCCAACAGCCGCAAATGAAGAAACAGTAGAACTGTCCTCTTTGATAGAGCAGGGTGAAAGGTGAAGAGCTAAAAAGTCGGAGCAGTAGGCGAACCAGGGAGCGACAGGGACAGTTTAGGCTAATAAATAGTTCTAGTGGAATGCTGCAGTTCAAGTGCTTCCTTGATTCATATCCGTGGTATCAAACACTCATCACCTCGCCCGGGGTGAACATAACATCGACTAGTGTTCAAAACAAGTTTTTGGGACTCGTTTCGAGGGCTGAAAATTCATTTTCCATTTATAACTTCACAGTCTGTGGGCAGGGGACTACCGAGTCAGACATGCCCGGGATTGTTACTTGTTTTTTTAAACTAGTCTGGCAGAGAGGGGCACATGTTAAAACTACATGTCAGCTCACTGAAGCAGCAGTTGTGCTTGCCATTGTCTAATGACCAATAAAGCACAGAACGTGAACAACACGTATCCAAAACTTCAGCTGCAACAGGGTTTCTAACTGACGGCATATTCCCGAAAGGGAAAGCACCCCTTACACAAGCTTTTCCCAAAACTGCTTCTGCAGAAAAAAAACAGAAAACGGGTGGGCTTTTGTTTCCACGGAAAACAGCCACAGACAATCGAAACAAAAAGATATTTCGAGTTGAATGGGAGCAGTGACGAGAGGTCCTGGCTGTCACACAGAGGGTCCCTGGGGGTAGGCTCAGAGCAGCGCACAGCACCAGAGCTGCTGGATCATATTTCCTGCCTGGTGCTTCACCAAAATGACCTATAGTAACCCCGGAAGGGCTTGGGGAAGAGGTTACTATAGGGCATTTTCACTTTGTTAAAAACTGATCAGATTATGCTCTGGGAACTTGCCAGTGGTGGCTTTGTTTTGTTTCCCCAAACACGTGCTTCTTATTAAAGTTATGTACATACAAAAAACAAAAAAAAAAAGGATGTTATTCCTTTGACTTGTTTTAGAGGACGAACACATTTACACACTCAAAACAATAAGAGGAAGTAGTTCAACACAGTTATAGCTGTTCTAAAGCCTATGAGCAAATTTCCTTGCACACGGTGTCTTTACAGCGTGCAAGCTTTCAAACGTACCTCGTCTGCTCCTGCAGAATCAGATGGGGCTCCACGAAGAACTTGACCCGCAGCCTGAGTCGACAGGGTGTCAAATTATCCATCTGCTGGCTGATGCGGTTCCTCAGATTCAGCCACAGGTTCTCTCCTTTGCTGCCTGTGAACTGCAGCCCAAAATAGTCTACTTCGATTATGCCCAACTTTCTGCAAACCTGAAGACAGACGAAACAAGCGAGTCACAAAAAACACACAAGTAGTGAGACATGAAGCTTTTCACAGGACAGTGACAGCTGGTTAAGAGGTCCTTAAGTAAGGAAGCAATCAATAACTTTCCCCGTCAAGTGGAAAGTGAGGAGAACTAACTGAATAAAGTCCCACTGGACTTTTTTTTGCTTTTTGCAGGGAAATACACCAGTACTGCTGTTCCTGCAGATACTCCAACACATAAACCCCCATCAATATTCTGAAGCTCACGAAGTGAACTTGGAGCCCCTCCCGGGGTACAGGGGCTCATCAAGTCCGCAATCCCACGCTCCTCCGGCGGCAGCAGCCATGGGTTTATTACATAACTGCTGCTGAAAGTCTGCACAGGGAGCCAGGAGGCTGAGCTAAAACTCGTTCTGTGCATATTAAATAGATTATCATAATGAAGAGGGGAAGTGGCAATCTAAGGAAAATAACAGTTACTAATGAGTCCATGTTGAGTTGGGGGTGGTGGTGGGGAGAGATGTGAAAAGCTAAGTTTCATCTTGAGAGGCGGCAGGATGACCTGGAGTAACCTGCACAAAGCCATCTGCCTCTGACTAAGCGAAGGAGCCTAAAGTGGCAGTCGGCAGCTTCCCAGCAACCTAAAAAAACTTATTTCTACGTGTTTCAGCTCCGTGGCTTTTTGACCGAAGTGACACTTTAGAGGGTTTACAGATACATAAAAAAAGGAGACGAGAAAGAACAAAGTTGTCATTTTTTCTGCACTTGGCGCTCGGAGCATTGTTTCCTCAGTCCTTGTTTGATACAAGGAACAAAGCAGGTGACAGTTTTGTTGTGGTAGCTTAAAGCTGAAGCTCACTGAAGCTGCAGCGAATAAATTAGTTAAAGAAATAAAAACAAACAAAATCTTCTAACCGTGCAGAAACTGGGCTCAGTCTTATTCACCACATATATTCGACTCGTAAATGAGCGCGACACATTAGAGGTGAAGTTGACTGAAAAATAAGAAAATATTTCTCAGGACAAGCCGAGCCGTGCTGCCACGCCGACGTGCATAAGGCGACGTGTTATTTTCTTATTAACACATAAAGAAGAATAAAACGTGCTGTCCGTCTTTACCTTGTTGAGGCAGTCTTCACCGTTCGCCTTCGCATCAACTTCCACTTCCATCACCACCGAATCCGGACGAGTAACGTGGCAGAACATTTTGGCTGTTTGTTTCTGGAAATCTTTGGTGTGCCACTCTTTAAAACAATCAACCAACTCTCGAGCCTTCGCTTAAAAAAAAGATCACAACCCCTCTACATCAAGCCGTCATCACTTTCTTAGTCCCTTCACTCCGTTTGGCGTCCGCAACCACCAGCTGTAGGGTATATCAATGAAACGCCGCGCACAGCACCGCCTATTTAACACTGTCCAATGACGACGTGTTTAATGTATTCGCTGGAAAATTGTGAGCCAATGAGAAGTCGCGTATCATCCGTACACCCCTCGGGCTCGAGCTCGCCTCCCGTGCCTTGAACTGTGAGGAGTCCACTGCGCCCTCACCTGGCTTGCCTGTTGCATGCACCTGAACTCACCTTGTCCTCGTGGCTGTAATGTTTCAGCGAGCTCGTGCGGATCTCCGGGTGAGTTTAATGGCTTGTGTACCGTCTACCCCTCGGTTGGTGTGAATAATGTATGTGGAAGCAGTCCAGAAATAACTCTCATAAATGGAATGCATTCTGCTTCGCTGGCTTTCTGTTTTCCGTCGAAAGCTTTTTGTGATATATATATTTTTTAAAATATATTAGCAACTTCAACTTTTTCATAACGCTGCTGCGTTTGAGTGTGGGAGAACGTGAAGCTGTTTGATCATAGTGTGTCAAGGTGGGAGGAAAGGCCAAGATAAAATGAGTAAGAGAGACTTCAGCCTGTTCTACCTCATCATTTCTTCACATCTTGCTATTTCATGATATATTATTCAGCATCAGTGTGCAGTGATGCCAGATAAGACACTGCAGAAAGCTGCAGCCACACTTAAACTATAGAGGCATAGTATTCAGCCAAGCTCTGAGTTTGTCTGCCAGGGGACATGTTAGAGTAGATGCAGTGTGCCTCTCCATATTTTTCTACTCCCCGGCCACTGCATTACTGCCTCGCTGACTCCTAAACACACTCACTTCATCATCCAGATATTGTATTAAAGCACTTACTTGGAAGGGATGTGAAAATAAGATTCAGCTTTACATATTGCACATTTAAAGATGTATAATGTGTTCTGTGGCCCTTTTATTTGGATCACTTTTTGAATGCCAGAAAGCACTGACACTTTTCTTCAAATGAAATAATTTCCTGGCAACAGTGTTTTTGTCTGTACTAGCTTCCGATTTATCACATTTAAATCTTACCTGAGGATCCAGCTTTCATTTGTTTATGCCATTAAAATCCTTGTGACATGAGCAAAATGTTTACGCCCAAACTTGGGTTCTGGATAGATTGTGCCAGTCCGGGTTGCACCATCAATGTTTACTAGGGCTCCATAAACACAAACAGAGTAAACAGGCATGTTTATCGTGTTACAGGTGGCTACACATGAATTGGTCATGTCATTTTTATCTTTAACAAAATGATTGACGTGGAATCCATAGCATTACGTGAGATGTTTATACAACAACAGTTGCCATCAGGTGCTTTAGAGTGTACGGAAAGACTCTACAAAATTAGAAAGAAACCCCCAACAATCGCACAGCATTCTATGAGCAAGCACTTGGCGACAGTGGGAAAGAAAAACTCCCTTTTAACAAGAAGAAACCTCAGGCAGAGCCAGGGTCAGGGAATGGCAACCATCTGCTGTGATACGGTGTGAGGAGAGGGAGATGGGACAAAAAACACACTGTGGAAGAGGGCCAGAGATTAATAGTAACTAATGATTAAAGGCAGGTATGTGTGTAAACACAGAGAGTGAAAACAGGTGAGTGAAGAAGAAACACTCAGTGCATCATGGGAAGACTACAGCAGTCTAGGCTTATTGCACTGTAACTTGTAGAGAGGATTCATGGGTCAGCTAATTTAGCCCTTACTATAAACTTTATCAAAAAAGAAAGTTTTTTTAAAAGTTTAATCTTAAGAGTAGAGAGGCTGCTTCTTTCCCAAATCCAAACTGGGAGCTGGTTCCACAGAAGAGGGGCCTGAAAGCTGAAGGCTCTTGTGGTGGCATTTCTTTCAGTGTATGTATGTGTATTGTTCAGTGTATGTGTATTGTAATGCTCTGGTGCCACTGGGTCTTTCACATGTCTGCTTCACACCCTACTCACGCCATTGACCAGAGGGTAGGGGGGCCAGGAAGGACCCAGGAAGGGAGCGGGGAAATCCTGCAGGTAGCTTGTTAGATCCAAGGTGTGAAGAACGACTGTTGCCTTTTGTCTTTCAACTGTGTATAAAAAAGAACCTGGACCTTTTGTTGTCAGAGATGACTCTCAATGCCCCCTGACTGACGTCTCTCCTTGTGCATGGGATTTAAGGGAATAAAGGCACCGTTACAACTCATCAGTTTCTGCAGGCTTTATTGAAATGAAAAACTTCCACAACACTCTGCCTCCCATTCTACTTTTAAATACCCTAGGAACCGCAAGTAATCCAGCAGTCCGACAACAAAATGCTGTGTTGGGATAGGTACTAAGTGGTCTTTAAGATATGACATGGCCTGATTATTCAAAATTTGGGGAGAAAGATATTAAATTGAATTCTAAATTTAACAGGGATTTGTCAGAAGAAGCCAGTGTGGGAGAAATATGTGCTCTTTTTCTAGTCCCTGTCAGTACTCTAGCTGCAGGATTCTGGATCAACTGAAGAATTTTCAGGGAGCTTTTAAAGCGATCAAATAATAATGAATCACAGTAGTCCAGACTAGAACTACTAGGTCTTATTGTTGATTACATCAGATAAAATCAGTATGAAAAATGTTATTATTCTCATTCCAGGCATTATCATTTTCTCTTCCCTTCAAACACACATAGCTGCCTATATTTAAACGCAGACTCAACAGATTTTATCTGATGTAACATGTATGTGTGTCTTTCTGTGTGTGATAATGTCAGCCAGCTTGGAGTAGGCACTATCCTTTTGCCCTGAGGTGATGTAAGAAAGTGTGCAGTGAATGAGCAGAGAGACGTGACGTCTGAGCAGCCACCAGGACCATAAATGGAAAAGCAAGCATATATCCAGTGACCTACCATCCGCTGTTAGCCTGGGACTCACTGAGCAGACTGCCCTCATAAGACCACAAACACACATGTACAAACACATACTCTACTACTTCTACTACAACACGCAGAGCTCCAGCAGGAACACAGCTGCTGTGTGGCGCTTATTGGTTTGAGCTTTCAAAAATTCTCTCTCAGTCCTACAGCACCCCAAAATATAACATACATACATACAATAACACACACTAGACGAATGAACCAATATTTATAGCAAACACAAAAACATCTGGTGCAACTCAAAATGATTTAATCATCCTTTTATTTTTCACTTTAAGTATTTTATGTTTTATTTACCAAATTAATTTATGTACATTTTGGTAGCCTGTGACAAAAAAAAAAAATCACTGAAACTATTTTCGACGCATATCATCGCAACTGTAGCACAAAGAATAAAGCAAAGAAAGGAAAATCATTATCACGACTACCATGTTGCACATCTAGGTCAATTTCAAGGGTAGGGCATCTATCTTTTTTTCTTGTACCATCTGCGCTCTTGCACAAACACAGACCATTTGCAGACTCCTGGTTCGAGGCTAGGTATGACATCATGAAATGTGACATCACTTCCCTTTGAGGCAAGTAACATCTCACTCGACTGAAGCATGAACACATAGCCATGCAGGGGATTTGTGCAAGAGTGTGCGTATGTGTGCATGTGGGCACATGACATCACAACGTCATCACTGCCCAGCTCCACTGGCATAGCTGTGCCTGTTGAAGCAGATATTATGTCAGAATGTGCCATGCTAGCAGAGCTGCTGCGGCTGCTGCTGTTGTTGTTGTGATAGCTGCTGTTACTTCGCTTCTTTTTCTGTCAATCTGTCGCTGTTAAGCCAAAGGAAGAGTAGTACTGGGCAGCTGGAGGAGAGGAATTGTTTACCAAAGTATGAGGAGAGGCCAGAGGACGAGCAGCTCCTCTGAGTCTGAAGAGAATCATCGGCCATGGTCGAAAGACTCAAAGGATCGGTCGTCACCGTGTGGACGCTCGTCAGAGGGAGATTCATCGTCGGAGTCTGATGTGGAGGCAGAAAGAGCAATGAAGAGGAGCCAGAGGTTCAGCAGTTCTTTCAGCTTTGGGGAAGATCAGGAGTTAGCGTCAAAAAATGAAGGTGAAGAAGAAGAAGAACAGTCACCAAAGAACTCTAGCAGAGTTTCCGTCAGAGAGGTGGTGGAGTCGGATTCTGAAGGAGAACATGCAGAAATGGAGAAAAGAAACAGTTTCTGTGACACAGATCAGCCAAGGTCAGGTTTATTCAGGCCTCAACAATTATGGCTGGCGGTGACAAAATGCCTCTCCCTCCGGTGGCCTCCTTGTCTGTCCATCAGCAGACAAAGTAATAAGAAATTAGCCTACCAAGTGGATCTTGACCAGTTGGAGGACACACCGTCATCTGTCACCTCCGGATCAACCAGTGAGAGTTCTTCTAGTACATCTACCTCAGATGGCAGAGATGTGTCTTCGGTGAAGCAAAAGGAAGACGACGTCAGAAGCAAAGGGGTTAAAGGTGGCCCGCCCACTCGTCGAGGGGTGTCTCGGTCCTCTCCCAGATTACCAAGAAGCAGACAAGCTGCAGACTCGGTGCTGGCTTCAATGATCTTGGAGAAAGAAATGTTCCTGAGGATTGAGCTTGTTGATTCAGGAGAAGAGAGGGATGATTTACGCTACCGGGCAGAATGGAAGTTGTCAGAGAGAACTAAGGAACTGGCAGAGGGAGTGTGGCTCTCTCGAAGCCTAACAGATAATAGGTTGACCTCTTAAATTAGAGGTTTGGTTGTCTTTGATGTGGTGGACTTTATACCACGCACCATGTAGGTTAATTAGAGTGAAATCTTAGTTAGTGTCACTGCTGATTAGAAATGGCCCAGATTTCGGTGAATAATCAGTGAGATTGTTTTTGCATGAAGACTGTGTAAACCACCGCCTGCTGATATAAACTGTGCCGATTCAAATGCAGTCACTGTGGCTAACTAATTAGAAAGACTATTTTCAGAAACGCAGCACTGCACAGTTAGTGTCAGTGTTTATTTTTTGCCTTTCTGGGTGTCTGAGAAAATATTATACACATGGCTGGTTCCATGCGTGGGAAGAAAGGGAGATTTAATCCAATATATCATGTGTTTATGAATAAAAGCCTTTTTTTCCAACCTGATGTTTGGTTTTATGATTAGTGAGAGAATGGACTAGAACTACTAGGAAATAAATACATAAAATAAATGAAAAGTTTAGATAAAAAAAAGTGAAATTATTGTGTAAAACTGCTACAATGTGAGCCCAAAAGCAATTTTAATGGACACTGTGCCTACAGGTTTTAGTAATCCCACTGAGATTTGTTTTGATTTGTACTGCATTGTACTACCTGTTACAAACATCACATTAGGGAGGAATACTGGGTGCATCCAAGCAAGGAGACGTATAATTTTGTGTCCACTCACTGGTCTCTTTATTAGATGCACTTTGCGTGCTGGGTTGGACAGCCTTTTGCCTTTAGAGCTGCCTTAATTCTTCATGGCACAACAAGGTGCTGGAAATATTCCTCAGAGAGTTTGGTTCATATCAACATGACAGCATCACACAGTTGCTGCAGAATCTTTGGCTGGATATTTATACAATGTGGTTGTTTGAGTTACGGTTGTTTTCCTATCAGATCAAAGCAATCTGGCTGTTCTCTTCTGACCTCTGACATGTTCATCGCTGCTGATGCTCACTCCATTATCTGGTTCTATGGGGAAATCCTTGTAGATCAGCAGTTTCTGAAATACTCAGACAAGCCCAGTCACCTTTCTTCCCCATTCTCATGCTCGGTTTGAACTTCACGAGGTCGTCTTGACCATGTCTACATGGCTAAATGCACTGAGTCACTGCCTTATGATTGGGTCATTTGATATTTGAGTTCACAAGCAGTTTGACAGGTGTACCTCACATGTTGACCAGTGAGTGTATTCTTAGTATCTTGCACCAGGGACTTGAAACACTATGACTTGTGATGTGGGTGTGTTACATACACCACGAGTCAGCAGTTTGGACACACCTTCTCATTCAATGGTTTTTCTTGATTTTTACTACTTTCTACACTGCAGATACAAACTGCAGACATCAAATATATGAATTATGTAGCAAAGGAAAAACGGATAAATAACTCTAATTCTGTCTTATATTATAGATATAGTAGCCACCCTTTGCTTTGTTGACAACGCCGCAAACCCTTGGCCTTCTCTCAATGAGCTTCATGACGTAGTCCGCTGAAATGATTTTCACTTCACAGGTGTTCCTTGTCAGGGTTCATTTGAGGAATTTCTTGCCTTCTTAATGGGGTTGGGACCATCAGTTGTGCTGTGCAGAAGTCAGTTTGGTCCACAGCTGACAGTAGGTTTGAGTTTGAGTCTAAGGTTTATTTTGAGCACCTGACGGCTCTTTTTTGCTTCTCATCTATAAACTCTCTGCATACTCGTTCACGTTATTCTTGCGTAGGTGGTTGAAGAGGTTTGTCATGTTTGAGCCCGTGGTGGGGCAGCTTAATTGGCATAATAAAGTTTTCTGTCAGTCAGTCCAGAAAATGCTAAGTCAAGTTAGCAGCACCTCAGATTAGAGCCCAGATAAATGGCACACAGAGTTTCACTAGCAGACACATCTCTACGTCACCTGTTCAGGCCTTTATGGTCAAATAGAAACCACTACTAAAGAAATGCAACGAGCAGAAGAGATTTGTTTGGGCCCAGAAACCCAAGGAATGGACATTAGACCAGTGGAAATCTGTGCTTTGGTCTGATGAGTCCAATTGAGATGGTTTGGGATGAGATGGGATGATTCCACACTTTTCTTGTGTACTACATAATTCCATATGTATTCTTTCATAGTTTCTGATGCCTTCTGTGAGAATCTTCAATGTAATTAGTCATGAAAATAAAGAAAAATCATTAAATGAGAAGGTGTGTCCAAACTTTTGACTGGTTGTGTATATTCTGCTTAGTGTGTGACTTTTCTTTGCTGCTCACAGCCACATGTGTGGGGCGTACAGATGTCGACCGATGCATTTATGTAGGCGTTAT
>VOQK01007104.1:4031-21554 GCA_015052645.1 Benitochromis conjunctus | reverse complement strand
TAGACATATGATATCTTTTATGAACTGTCTGATACCCTGTAGACTAAGACTGGTTTAATCCACATTCTGTTTGCTTTCACTTGGCTCAAACATGTGTGTATCAGTCTGTCACTGGAGGGTAGTGTGATAGTTTTATGATTTATACATCATATCCGAGACAAAGAAGCATTTGTGTTCTCTAGCAGCATAATCTGCCCCTGATATTGTACCATGTGGCTGCCGGCTGTAGCTGAAATATTTAAAAAGATTTTGAAAGAAACAGATAAGGTAGTAAACAGTGACAGGACTGCAGCCATACAAAACTCATCTGCATGAGGCTCCAAAGCCTCTTCGCTTTCGTGTAAGTTTATCAAAAAGAAACAAATTCAAAGCAGATAAACTGATTCTTTGATCAGTACTTTTGTCTCTGTGATGCTGTACTTAGCCTTGTTAGCTAAGTTGTCTGTGCACGAAGCTAGCATATCAAATATACGTAATAGCTAGCTTATTTTTACCTTCTTGATTTAGCTTGTTGGCTAAAATCTTCTTAAGAGCACGAAAGCCATAGCACAACTAAAACTGATGATGGCTTTTGAAAATATTTGTTCAAAAACACTGAAAATTTGCTCCAACTGCACCATTACATTGCATGACAAAATTTCACTCAAAACTATAAATGTCAACTTTATGGTGGGACTAGAAGAAATGACAAAATCACCACATTCACCGAGATCCACACTAAAATGCGTCATCTGGGAACCACTGACGTGATGGCCACCAATTCCAGACTCATGGCTAAAAATAGTCAGGGAGAAAAGTAAGAAGAGAATAAGGAAGAATATACCCCTTCAAGCCAACAAGCTACACCAAAAAATTCATTGACAGACGAAATGGTACGTATGGCTTAAACATGGGAATAACTATACTGAAGGAAATTTGTGTAATGGAAATTAGTTGCAAGGCATCTCCCTCTCATGTGTTCTCTGACTGTCCTAAATTCCATTAAAGGGCATGAATTATGAAGAAGGAGCAGCATGTAGGAAAGAGCACTGTGGGGGACTTGTGTGACATTAAACTGTTAAAGTAATTACACGTTAGGAGGAGGCTTGGAGGCTGTAAAATTATCTTACTCTGAAAATGGCTGTCTGTGACATTCTGTCTGCAAACTGAAGAGGAAACCACTGAACTCTGTTCACACAGAAGAGCACACGCCCTTCCAAATACTTGTATAACGGGCTCACATTTTAAGTTTAGATACACAGCAATAAACGACGAGCAAAGGGCCAGAGCTAATATAAAAGCTGAAAATCTAGGAACTACTAACAATAAAAATTCTAGACAATTCTAGGTATAACCTGCTGGTTCACAATAACCATAAACCTCTGAAGTATCACATTAAAGGCAGCATTATATGGACAGATACATTTTAAAATGTGCAGCAAAACCACTAGTGTGCATCATCAATTATACAGTTAAAAAAATATGTTAAATAGAAAATAAAGTGTGTGATACGAATGTGTTGCATGTTTATTTTTTGAGTCAGTCAAAAATCAGTATGCTATTTCTCAGCTTAGAATATTATATGTGGGGAAACAACAGTGTATATGCTAGTGGCCAGACCTATTAATTTTTAAAAGCTTGCACAATAATAAACACTGTATCTGTCTTAAGTTATAGCACTGTGAAAAAGTCTTGAGTTACCCCTTTTTTATTTATATCGTGTAGGAAAATGGGAACTAGATGCAGTGCTTTACCAATTAGTTAAACTGTGGCAAACTAAGGTTATTGTACTTGGCCCTAAAAATCTTAGAAATATGTTATCTAACCAGATGCTTACTCTGGATGGCATTACCTTGGCCTCCAGTAACACTGTGAGGAATCTTAGAGTCATTTTTGACCAGGATGTGTCTTTAAATGCACATATTAAACAAATATGTAGGACTGCTTTCTTCCATTTGCGCAAAATCTCTAAAATTCGAAACATCCTGACACAGAGTGATGCTGAAAAACTAGTTCATGCATTTATTACTTCTAGGCTGGACTACTGTAATTCATTATTATCAGGATTGTCTAAAAACTCCCTGAAAAGCCTTCAGTTTATCCAAAATTCTGCAGTAAGAGTCCTGACAGGGACTAGAAAGAGAGAGCATATTTCTCCTATATCGTCTTCCCTCCACTGGCTCCCTGTTAAATCCAGAATCAAATTTAAAATCCTTTTCATCACATACCAGATCTTGAATAATCAGGCCCCATCTGATCTTGATGACCTTATAGTACCGTATCACCACACTAGAGCACTTCACTCTCAGACTGCGAGCTTTCGTGTTGTTCCTAGAGTATTTAAAGGTAGAATGGGAGGCAGAGCCTTCAGCTTTCAGGCCCCTCTTCTGTGGAACCAGCTTCCAATTTGGATACGGGCAACGGACAGTCTCTCTACTTTTAAGATTAGGCTTAAAACATTCCTTTTTGATAAAACATATAGTTAGGGCTGGACCATGTGACCCTGAATCCTCCTTTAGTTACACTGCAATGGGTGTAGACTGCTGGGGAATTCACATGATGCAATGAGTAATTCTTCTTCGGTCACCTTTTCCACTCACTATGTGTTAATACATAACTCTCTGCATTTAATCATTAGTTATTATTAATCTCTGCCTCTCTTCCGCAGCTCTTGTCTTTTATCCTGTCTTCCTCATTCACCCCAACCAGTCGCAGCAGATGGCTGCCCCTCCCTGAGCCTGGTTCTGCTGGAAGGTTTCTTCCTGTTAAAAGGGAGTTTTTCCTTCCCACTGTCACCTAAGCGTTTGCTCATAGGGGGTCATATGACTGCTGGGGTTTTCTCTGATGTATTATTGTAGGGTCTACCTTACAATATAAAGCACCCTGAGGTGACTTTTTATGTGATTTGGCGCTGTATAAAAAAATTGAATTGAAAAGTTTATTTATGCAGTGGTTTATACATCCGCAAACAATAATCGAAATACAAAAAGTCTTAATAAATAGTTCTCCAGAATTCTTAAAGGACATTGGCTGCCTTTTCTTCCATTTTCTGTCAAGATATCCCACACTGCTTGAATATTGTTGAGGTCTGGGCTCTAGGGAAGCTGACAATGAACTGTTAGTGTCTATTGTGTGTTGCTCAATTCAGGTATGCTTTTACTGTATTGGCAGTGTGTTTGGGATCATTGTCTTCCTGAAAAATGAAGATGCCGCCAATCAGATGCTTTCCAGGTGATACTGCATGGAGACTCAATATCTGATCTTTCTGCATTCATAATTTCATCAATTTTCATCAAGATTTCCAACAGCATTGCCAGAAATGTAGCTTCAAATCATGACAGAGCGTCTGCCGTCTTTTATAGATGGCTGCAGACACTCACTGGTGTGCCTGTCTCCTGACCTCCTTCACACATACTGACCATGATTTGAACCAAAAATGTCAAATTTGGGTTATTGAATCCATGAGAACTGTTGCCACTGATTTTCAGTCCAATTCTTGTATAATTTGGAATACCTCATCCTTTTGTCCCTGTTTTCCTTCCTTAGGAATGGCTTCTTGACCCTTCCACAGAGACCATTTTTGATAAGGCTTCAGTGAAAAGCAGATGGATGTCAGGTCTTTGCTGGATTTTTTTCTTCCCTGCTCCTTAAGAAGATAACTTTACTGTTTTTGTAGTTTTTTAGGCAACATCTTCTTTTGTCCTGAACTTGTCCAGCTTCTTTAAATCCTTCAAGGACATACTGCATAGCACACTTTTTTGGCAAGTAGCTGGGATTCACCTTATTGGTGCAAAAATGCTATTTTTGCATTTTTTACAGATTCAGTTAGAAAAAAGGAAAGAAAATATGTCTTTTTGTGACAGATGTGCCCAAAGACACCCTGTAAAACTGATTCTTTGCTAAGTTGTCTGTTATGTGCAGACAACATTGGTTCATCCCTTGGATTAGGTCCCCTTTTAATGCTGGAATGATTCATAGGTCAGTGTTAAGTGGTTTAAAAAAGAAAGAAAAAAAACAGTCTGGAAATGGGCAGGTACAAGGACTGTTCTGAAAATGAGCCACGGTCCAAAGAGAATCTGTGAAAGACCTTCAGAAACCTGGAGAACTATTACTCAATACCACTTAAAAAAAAAAAAAAGAAGAAGTCTTGAAGCAAAATATAAAGAAATGAGACTTTTGCACGGTACTGTAGTTCCAGTTAAAATGAGTCATTGTTGTGTGACTGGATAGGAAAAATGATTTCCATTTTCCTGAATAAGGTTGTGACTACAATGTTGTAACCATACTGATATTCTATTTTGGAATTTTGACCACTATATAGTCATTATTAGTGGAATACGGTGACTTTATTTCCTAGTCTTTGCACAGTATATTGACAATATTCAGATAAATAAAATATTTCTTTTACAACAATAATACATGTGATAAAATGACCTTTATTACCCTCTGAAATATCACATAAAACATAGACTGCAAAGTAATAAGTTCCATTATGACTGCATTAACTTTTGTTTCTGTAATCAGTAGCATATTAGACATTCAGCATTGCTTCTTGACTAAATCTGACAGGAAAAGCTGAGGAGCAGACAGCAATGGCCATGCCACCCCTGTCTTCTCTCTCCTATGACATTTAAAAGTCAAACTTTCACCTTCCTTTCTACCACACCTCAACATCACCACATGAAACCTACCAGCACACTAGGAAATGCTCCACAGGTGGGTTCAAGTTGGAGACGGCTGGTGAGAGAATATTGACACTGATAACGGCAGAACAGTATATTTAATGTAAAACAGATCCTATATAGATCCTATAATGAGACGTAGAGAAGAGAAGAGCATTATGTGGCGAGAGGTCCACAAAATGTTTTATAAGATGCAGTGTTGCGATTGGGGATGGGAGGGTAAATGGAGTTTTAAGATGTGTAAAGATTCTGTAAAAGTCAGCGTGTGGGTGAGAGGAGATCTGTGTAAGGCTTGTTACATTTTTGTGAAATCTACGTGAGGCTGGTGGGGTGTGGTGAACTTTTGACATCATCTAGAAGTAGCTCACTGAGTCTCGGGCATACTCGCTGCCTCGAAAGTAAAGACATTTTGAACCTTTTGTCAAAAGTGTTGGTTTATGAAATAAAGAGTGAGTTACTTGAAGTGTGGTGGAATAAATTAAAGTAGGAGTATAGTAAACTCATTGTTATGTTCAAGATATCAATTTGAGATGATGATATGGTGTTTTATCCTGCTGGAAGCAGCCATCAAAAGATGGGTAACAACGTCTGATGGCTGAGCAACAATATTCAGGGGCCATAGTGGCCTGTGGTGCTTTATGATGCGGTCCAGGCACCTTGGAATTCAGATGTCAGAGTGACTACCCTCCCTAAAAGCAAGGAAAACCTGAATTTGTTCTGGTGCTTCAGCAAGGTAGAGCCTTTCAGGTATCACCAGCAATACAGCAAAATACTTGTAAGTGTTTGACCTTAAAAAAACGCTGCACAATACATAACAGTGGCAGAAGAGATTAGTATTGTTAATTCAATTCAATTTTATTTATATAGTGCCAAATCACAACAAGAGTTGCCTCAAGGTGCTGTTTTACTATTTAGGTTCACTACCGACATCTTGGATTGTTAACTTGGTTGGGTTGCTCGAACTTTTCGAAATTTCTAGTTGAGGATGCGTTCCAGATTATTATTCCGACTGGGAACTTGGAAATTTTGGATTTATTCAAAAATGATGGTCAGGGGGTCAGCCCACAAAATGCCAAGAAAATATCCCCCACACCATTACACCACCACCACCAGCCTGATACAGACTAGGATGATCCGTGCTTACATGTCTTTTATTACACCAAATTCTACCCTTATATATTTTGCCTGAATGTTGCAGCAGAGCAAGCAATGTTTTTCATATCTTATTTTGTCCTATTTTAGTGAGTACATGCAAAATGTAGGCTCAGTTTCCTGTTCTTAGCTCTTAGGAGCTTGTGGTTTTCTGCTGCTGTAGTCCATCTGCTTCAAAGTTTGAGATGCTCTTCTGCGCACCTTGGTTGTATCGAGTGGTTATTTGAGTCCACTCAGCTGGAAGCGGTCTGGCCATTCTTCTTTGACCTCTGACATCCACAAGGGATTTCGGTCCAGAAAATTGCTCCTCACTGGATATTTTCTCTTTTCTGAGATGGCTGTGTGGGAAAATCTGAACAGCTCAGCAGTTTCTTAAATACTTACACCAGCCTATGTGGCACCAATAACCATGACATGTTCAAAATTACTTAAGTCAGCTTTCTTTCCCATTCAGATGTTCAGTTTAAACTTCAGCAGGTCATCTCGACCATGTCTACATTCCTGAGTTGTTGCTATGTGATTGGCTAACTACATGTTTGTGTTAGCGATATGCTTTTTGGCACACATGTGTGTACTTGATATAGATGTGGGCTTCAAAAGTGTAGCAGGAGAAGAAATCACAACTCTGAACTGTTTTAAGATGACATCAAAGGAAGAGCCTACTGCTTTACTGAGAACCATAAAACATCTTGTTGATCATCTTTGCAGAAAACAGTTTCAAAAATTTTGACTTATGCGTAGACTGACACAGAAGGGTGTAGAGTTGCGATAAGTGTCTCTCATCCAACAAGGTGACTCTGCTCACTGACAAATATTCACTCCATTTCAAGTAAAATTCCTCCCTCATAAATGTTATTTAAAGCTCCCTGATGCTCGCTGCATTCTAGGAATTATTTTGTAATCAAGTGTTATATCCGCTTTCTCCTAACCTGCATCATCCACTTGGTTTTCTACAGTTCCAGGATGAATTTTCAACAGGCTCCAGGGAACAATTCTGAACACTCTGTATTGCAGTTTTGCTGTACATGTGGGTGGAGGAATCAATGCGAAAATGACAGCCTAATGAGTTTTCCCAGTCAATATAAGTGTGAAGTCATTCCACTTACTCCAAGTGCATCTTCAAGCATGACAACTGAGGCCCAAGTCAGTAGAAAAAAGAGAGACCGTTCCCACTCGAAACGCATAACATACAGACAATTTGTCACGTCCCGAGGCGTCCCACAGGAACGCGAAAGGTAACCGTCCGCGTCACTATGATACGCACCGGATTGTGGATGGAATGCAATAGAATGACGCTCCCGGCGGAAACACACATTCCAGCTGTGTATAGCCTTATCCCTAATCTTAACCACAACTTTAATCGTATTAGATAGTGTTTTCCAAAGCGATTTATCACGAGAAAGTGAAATCAATGTAGATGTGTAGATTCATTCCAAACGGTTCTCATGTTTTGGGACGCGTAACATAGAGACGTGTTGGGTGTCCGAAAGCGTAACATACCGACGACTTGTCACATAGCGTCGTATGTTACATTTTGGGATGAGAACATGTTGAGTTAAAGAATATAGATGCCTTGTCTGTATTGGACTTTAATTCCTCTGAGATTGTTAAATGTTAAATGAAAATGCGAGTAGTGGACACTAACACTGATCACACTTTATGTTTAGATGCCTCAAAGACATGCAATAATAAAACTGATTGTAAACAAACAGGAAAAATTTCCTGTATTATAAGACCTTAAGTATGGACCACAGCTCTGACACAGTATTTATTAAACATGATTTAGTTAAGGGAGAAAATAAATCTTGGTACTGGCCCACAAAGAGTGGTGCTTAGCACTCTTCTTTTTTGCTCTTACAGTTAAATGAAAACATTTCTAGCTGCTGTGTTAATACCACCTGTAGACATTGCCAGTACTTTTTAAAAAAAAATGCAGATGCATTATGCAGCATCAGCCATGTGTTCGAGGGTACTTGTGTGTGTGAATGAGACAAATGAAACAGGATCTATTTCATAATGCTACTGGAGGTCAACAGGGTACCTTTTAATTGTAACACTGGTTCTCTTAACAGGCCACTGAAAATCTAATCTCACCAACACAGCAGATGCAAATGCCATCCTCTTAAATAACTACAGATGTTTTCTTTCAAATTCTGTGCACTGGCTGGATGAATTGAAAAAGAAAGAAACATATTTCTAGATACTCTCAGGAGAAAGCTCATTTTCCCAATGTTGACATTTACACAGAGGGGTAAATGGGCATATCCAAAAGCAATCTCACAATGCTTAAGGTAGGATTTTTTTTTTTTTTGCAGGTGAGGCAACATAGACTACATACAGAAGAAAGATAAAGCTTTAAAGGTGTACAAAAATGAAGCCAATGCAGAAGTGCCTTAAACCTGCATTAAGACCCACATTAGAGGGAAAGCAAAGCTGTTGATATATCAGTTGCTTTATGTTCCTACCCTGACATAAGGCCATGAGCTTTGGGCAGTGACCAAAAGAATGATATCTTGGGCTCAAATGAAACGTGTTTCCTCATAATGGTGAAATCTCTCTTTGAGAGGGAGGGCCTGAGAGGAGAGCCAATACTCTTCCACATTGGAAGGAGCCAGTTGAGGTGGATCGGGCAACTGACTTGGATGCCTCCTCTGTGAGGTGTTTCAGCATGCCCTGGGGTAGAACCAGGACATACTGGCTTGAGAACATTTCACTGTGTAGAGGTGTCTGTGTAGAGGGAAGTCTGGCGGTTTAGACCTGACCTGAGCAACCATGGATGAATGGCCCTTGTGTTTACATGATCGTTGACCTTTCTGTTGACTTCTGTAGTCTCAATCACCAGTTTCATGCCTTAATAAATACTACATGATGTTCAATTATGGTTTAATTTAGATGAAAAGAGAGAATTTTATTGTGTGGCTACCTTGTGGTTGACAAGTCACAACTGTGTAAGCATGAAGCGTCCCTCGGTATCTCGGCTACATTTACCACTCGCACGAGATTGTCCTGGATTCTAACTCACCAGCGAGCTTGTTGTATCATATGGTCCCCCTGCGTCTCCGTGGGTTCTTTTAAGGTACTCTAGCTTCCTTGTATAGTCCAAAGATATGCATGTTGGATTAACTGATGATGAGTGTGAATGGCTGTCTAATAGACTGACAACCTGTCTAGGGTGCGCCCTGTTCTTTGCTCTATGGCAGCTAGACCATCCATGACCCAGAGCAGTTAAGAAACTCCATCAACGATTGTCAAGTCGATTTTATGAAAAAAAGACGGCAATGGTGAAAATGCTCAAATAGCACGAAAATCGCTTCATAAATAAATGAATCTCATTACGGCAGCTATCTTTAATATACAGTCTATGCACCTGGCACTGTCAGCCACAGAATAACAAAGCATTATGTTACTGCTATTGACTGCTACTGACTGAGAAGCAGCTAATTCCCACTGCTTAGTTATGGGCAGTGGAACATCTACGTAGCAAGCCTGGCCTGGCATCAGTCAGTCAGCTGTTGCTGCAAGGAATATTTCAGATTTATTAGATGTTTAGTATAAAAATAAAAACATCCTTTATAAACAAATAATTACCTGGAATATATTTTGCAAATGAACTGTTCAATAGTCAATATATGAATGTCTTTATCATGCCTTCTTCTCATCTCCTAAAAACGGAAGAAAACAAAAAAGAATCTCTGTATTTTTTCTTTATGAGAAATATAATAGGTCCCTAAGAGCAGAAATGAATTCTCTTCAAAGTGACTGGTATAAAGGGAGTACTCATAAAAATTCTTGCTTTCTTTGACCGTGACTGCAGCTGTATCAGAGGAAGTATGCTGCAGAGTGGGTGGGGATGGATGCATGAATACACCAACGAAGAGAATACAGTTATATTACAAGGAAGGCACAGGCAGAACGAGGCACAGAGCAAAGCAAAGACAGGAAAACAATGATAGAACAAACAGAATGCTGATTTGAACGCCTCTAGTACAACAACGCAACAGACAAGTTGCTGTCTGTTGCGTTGTGGTACACTCTTATGAGCTCCGTATCAGCACAAAAGATCCCTTAAATCCCACCCAAACTCCACAGCTCCAAAAATTCCTGTACTCTGCACATGCAGTACATGTACAAATGCAAAAAAGAAAACAAAAAAAAAACAAAAAAGTAGAAAGGGATTGAGGAGAGAAAGAGAAGAGAGAGTGAGAGAAAGGCCAATTGTGTGAGAACATGACAACAACATAGTTACATAAGAGATAGAAGCAGCATGGGAGCTACCATAGGGTAGCTCCTGGGCTTCTGCGAGTTGCAGAATGACGCATTGCCCTCACATACTCACACAGACTTTTACGAATGCACACACACACACGCACGCACGCACGCACGCACACTCTCAGTGCAGTAAATGGCACACATTCACACTGATGTGCTCTATGCAAGAGAAGCCACTCCCACACATTTATCACAATCTAGCTCACGACACCAGAAGTGACAATACACTTACTATAACACTGCCTAGCAGCAGAGGAGCAGAAATACAATATTTACAATCAGTTCAATCCATGTACTATTAAGAGACCACAGGGTACAGCAGCTATGAGCCAATAAAATAATAAGTAGCCTTATATCCCCCCACTCTTTTTGTATGGGGTCCCTAACTGATATTTTGGCTTTTCCCATCCATTAAAGCTGCTTCATACCTCTGCATGGAGTCTGACTGATAATAAATGGTGAGATTTATCAAGTGTATCTCAGCTGCTAAATGTCAGATTTTGAGGCCTAGGCAGAAATAGATGACTGATGGAGCTAACCTTTTTCTCTTAGATCTATAAAGCAGGAAATTTTGCAATCAACAAACTTACTATCTACTTAATTTAATCTTTCAATTCAATTTTATTTATATTGTGTAAAAATCACTACGGTAGTCATCTCAAGTCACTTTCTATTGTAGAGACCCTACAAAAGCACAAAGAAAACACCAATCTTTGGGGACTCAAACGCCTGGTGACAGTGGAAAGGAAAAATTCACTTTTAACAGCAAGAAATCTCTGCAGAACCAGGCTCAGGGAGACAGTTTCAAGCGTTGATACATTTCAAAATAGATGAATAATTTGACGTCATTTCTTCCTGGTGGTTATGAAACAGTGTTCATTTTCAAGCCCATCTTTGTGTTAGATCTTTTTCACATCGTCTTTAAAAATACAATTTGCTTCTGTAGCAATCACGCTGCTTTGGTAGCTATTTTTAAATCCGGGCACACGCACACGCATGCATCGGTGAGATCAACTGATGAGCTTGAGGAACCTGCATTCCTCCCATCTGGGAATGTAGAAGCAAGCTACTGTAGAGCGCTTTTCCCTAAACGCAGGAAATCAATATCCTGCAAGTTAATGAGATAGACCCCCTAACCTCTGCATCTGATTAGATAAACAGATTAGCAGCAAAACACACCACCACCATTAGGTGAAGGGAGTGCCGATGCATACTGCTCATGATAGGCCCATTACACACACTGGCAAACTAACAATTAGTAATGAACATAAAAACAGAATGAGGCTGCTGATGTTCCTCCCAGAAAGATTTCCTTTGTGTTATTATCATCGTGTTAGGGATTAGTGCTTAATGCGCTAGAAGTAGCAGTAATTTGATGGTGAAGGTGTTTTAATTGGGTTGTTTTTCAGTTTTTAACTATAATAAAAAAATGCATTCACATAACAAAACAGAAAGAACAGCCACATTACCTTTTGAGGCATCTTATGTTCACATATAATCCATGCTGTTTTGTCACTTACCTAAAAAAAGAGAAACAAAACAGGAGGGAGGGAGAAGGTGGGGAGACAAAAGAATAATAGTTATCAGGATAATCTGTTGACTGCCCTGAGTTGTAATTTGTGCTTAAACAGGTAGCAGGGTATATTGTACGTTACTCCACCTGCTTCTTTTCACTCAAATACACACAAGCTGGAGAAATGAGAAAGGCTGGGATTGTATGTCAATACACTGCAGTGGTGAGAAAACCGCTCTCTCTATATCTTTTTCCATCCCAATGCAAGAAATTGATCTGAGTCGAGCCTCCCATATTCAGCTTCCCATACCCGCCCTCCTTTGTTACGTGTCCAGAACTGATTAAAATGCCTGTATAATTATAGTGATGTCACAGATGCTGAGAAAAAGAAGGCTACTGCAAGAAGCACATATCACTAGTGAACTGATGTAGCTTAGGAAACTGGGAGAGAGCAGCCCGCCCTTTGGATAGGCACCACCTTAGCAGGGTCCCCCATCACTCTTCTCAGTGTTCTCCAGTAGCAGTAGAACAAAAATGAAAGAATACTTGAGCAAATGAAAATTTTAACTAATAAATTATACTAGTACTATATAATTAAAATGGTGGTTAAAACACACACATACAATCATACACTTGTGCTGTCCACCTGGCTGCATCAGCAACAGCACAACACAAAAGTTGAGAGGTGCAAGACTGACTGAATGACACTTGTGTAAGGTCACTTTCTCAGGTGACACCATTCGCCAGCGTGAATACAACGAGCGTAATAGTAAATTATTAGACACACCAGTTTTTATGATTAATTTCAAAGGGTCAGTAAAGTTCTTGTTTCAACAACAGGAGCAGTAAACATAAGCAGTCAATACAAACTTTAACCTGGCTCATGTGTGGATTAATGCTAGCCATTTAACTATTAACAACTCCACAATTTGATATCCCTGGTTGGTTTTGTTCTTACATTATCATAATAACAGGATCAGCATTGAAACTGACCTATGACATTGCCAGAGTATTCAGTTAGCATTAGCCAAGACATTAGCTAATGCTAAAAAGTATCACTAGCAAACGAAGAACAGTAACCAAACTTTGGCTAAAATCAAACCTAACTTGATAATATGAAGAAAACACTTGAAAAACTTGTTCCATAAGAGAGTTTTGTATAAAGAAGGGCATTACTTTTTTTTTTATACCCACATTACAAAGCTATGGCATCCCAAAAACATCACTGTTTAGTTGTAAAGTTGAATTTCAAAAGATAAGTAAAGCTTAAGTGTTTCAACAACACAAAAATTAGCATAAACGTTAACCTGGTTTGTGTGCAAATTAACGTTAGCCATTTAACTAGCAGCCGCACGATCTGATATCATTGTGTTGGCGTTCCTACATCATCATAATGACATTGGTCCAGGATCAACATTGCATGTTAGCATTACCCAAGATGTTAACTCCTAATTAGGCAAGCTAATGTTATTAAAAACTATCATTAGCAAACCAACATGAGTAGCCTAAATTTAGCCAGTCTCAAAGTTGATCCTGGACTAATATTATTATGGCAAAGGATGCAGAAACAACACCCACACCTGGATATCAGATACACCATTTACTCATATTAGCTGTCTGTTAAGTTATCAGCAAGGCAGCAGCTAATAATTACACGTTAATGTGGGCAATAGAAAAGCAAATGTTATCAATCTATCCTATCTGTTTGAAATTCTAGTATCATGACAGCCCTAATCTTTAATACATTTTTCTTTTATTAGATACCCGGAGCAAAACTTGGATCAATTTTAAAAACTGTGACACAAGAGAAACACTAAACTGAAACTGCATTGCAGTACTGCAGAGCAATATTAAAATATATGTTATAGAATCATATAAATGTGTTTATGTCCTGAAGCTGTCAGACTGCATTTATACTGTTTATACTGTAAAAGCTATCACATTAATATCTGAAGGGGCACTATCTTTAAAAAGTCTAAGTTTTAAAGCTGTTTTTAAATTACTACCTCGGCGCTTGATTCGCAATAAAACACAATATTGCTATCAAAGTCATTATTCTGTTTAACTGACAAGACTACAACCCACCAGTGGGCCATCCCCCACACGTTTTCCATCCCTGCATTTTTCTATCTGTGCTCCCTCTTGGCCCAAAAAGGTTTGTCGCACATTTAGATTGAAATGTCAAACAACTAGAAGAGGCACACCAACCAAAGTGAATGGCTGGTGTAACAATCAAAAAGGCAGACTCAAAGGAAATGAATCTAAAATGTATCGTGCAGAGTTATGCTCAGAAGAAATGAGACAAACTGCAACACAGAAGGAAATCTAGATCCACAGATATGACAGTAAGCAGCACCTTAAATGAAAAGGCCAGACACACAGGCAGGATGGCACATGAAAACAGACTTTCTTCTTCCAGCCATTGAAATCAAATTTATATCCCAAACTACTGATAAACACTTAAAATGTCACTACGCATCATTCAAGACAGTGAGAAAGAGCCTCAATGAAATTTTAAAATCCTTATTTACTGAATATTCAAGAATATTAGAAAAATTCTTACTGTTGATAAAATTAAAACTTGCTTTCCTTTCAGAAAGGAACTACCTACCACCTAGACCTTTTGTTTTAAACATGCGTGATTTATTCCACCGACAATTTGAGAAAGACATAAATGTAACATTGACGGCTCTTGCATAACCATCTTAGTTTACTCTGTCAGTCATTATTCAGGAACATCTTTGAAATGTCTTGCTCAAGGGACAAAGAAGAGCCTTTTAAAGAGAGAACCTGCTGGAGACATAACACTATCCATTCGCAAATTGTCATTGGTGACATTTATGGAGAGGCAGAAGGTTTGCGGGCAGCAAAGACACCAGGCTTTAAAGAATACACATACTTTCAGACTCATTTCTCAGTATGGCAGCCCAGACCTGACTGCACATTACTTGAACTGAAAGATAAAACTGGGAAATAGCACCCATGTAGAATCATCAGTTCAGACCCTTTTATTTTCTACAAATGAATGTGCACACTTGACTGCACGGGGAGAAAAGGGAGGATATTATGTATTTCATATCAGCTATGCTTCAGCCCATATGTAACCTCCGCAAAAGCCCCATGACTCATGAAACCAGGCATCACCGGTGCCTTTGACTTCACACACCATGAGCTCATGCTATACATGTCCTTCATGGAGCCAGTGCCAAAGGGTAGGCTGAAAGCTACAGTGACTAAAGCTCTTTCTGCTCCAGGACTTTGAGTGAAGGGGTAAAGGACAACTCTCTTCAGTTAGCAGATTCTAATGAGGCATGTTTCCGTGGTGACTAGATTCTCAGCAGGTGATTTATGACATTGCGTAGTCATCACCTCCAGAGCTTCTGGTCCTAGAGTGAAGGGCGACAGCTTGTGATTGGGAACAGCTGTGGAAAACAGGTGTGTGCTTCTCATTACGGCCATAGAGATAATGATGCTTTTTAATCACTAGCCCAAGATACGAGACCGTGTGTGTGTGTGTGTGTGTGTGCGCGCGCGTGCGTGCGTGCGTGCATGTAAGAGAGTGTGAAGATTCTTAGCTTTGTATTCGTTTTATGTTCATGGACATGTGCCTAGTAGCGTTGGAAGAGCATGTTTGCACCTTTCATGAAGGATTTGTAGAGAGATTTGCATGTCTTTTCAAGTGTAATTCTGTACATGTGTATCTGTGTTCTGTGAGCGCTTGTGTGAGAGTGGATGGATAATGAAAGAGAAAAATCAACCAGTAATAGGGTACAAACACAAGCATCCTCTCCCCAGAAAATACTTGCTTTTTTTATGGGCAATTTCAAAATGAAAGCACCAAGCAAGAAAGCAGTGACGCAAATAGTATGAGGGCCACATGCCGCTTTGCCACAAACTGCAAAGCATTGTCTCCATGTTCTAGTGCGGATTAAAACCCTGTTATCGTGTCTTCTCCCTCTCCTTTCTTAAGCTCAAGAGGAAGAATAATCAGGACTGTAAAGGAAGGTGAGGGTGGTATAAAGGCAAAAAAAGAGAGGAAAAAGGTCTCCAATATTGAGGCATCACCTCTGAGCAAGACTTAAGAACTTAAGCTCCACAATAAACAGAAATAACAGAGCTCTAATTAATCATAGCAGCTTATTCCTCATGTCTCGGTCTAAAATTGAGAACCCACCGATAGCTGCTTTCCCACACTGAGCAAGTATTGCAGATCCCTTCACCTGCTTATAACATACTGCAAGCTTGTACACATACATTACATAAAGTACACAGAAAGAAGAGAAAAAAAGCACACATAAAAAAAACAAATGCATGCATTGGAAGTGCTGCGCATTCGATTTGTCAACAAATTCTGTCTGCTCAGCCACCCACTCGCAATATATATCTGCACTGTAAAAGCCCTGCATGCACTATCAGTAAATACACATTAGACCCGGTCCGAGCACTGGCTGCTAAATTTTGAAAAGAATGGAGAGAATTTGTGTGATTTAGCGATCGATGTAATGGATTACAGTTAAAGTGGAGTTCTTATGCCTGGTCATAATAACAAATGCCTTTAGTTCAGTTCAAATTATTGATCTTACTCTGCTGTTTTTCAAATTTTCTCTCAGTGGCGAAACTGAAGCAGGAATTATGTGCGTGTACCGAATAAGAAGCAAGGATGGCTGAACAAAGGAAAAATTACCAATATTACTTTTTTGAGATTTTCTCCAATGCTTTACTTATACTGTTTCTTGTACGCTCTTAGATGCACATAGAAAAAGGTTTGCAAAGTCTATACCAAAGTTATTTTCATGTAAAAAAAACAACACTGCTGCTGAGCAGTCAGAAATAATTAACCTGAGGAATAGTTCGGCCTTGTAGCCCACCAGTATTTTCCAGAGACACTTTTGCAAAGTCAAACAGTCATAAGCAAAGCAGAATGAACCCAAGAGCCTTCTTTCACCCAAGGTAACTGAGGAAGTGAACCTTTTTATGCATGTCCAACAAACAATTTATGGAATGGACTTCATCATATGTTATTTATAAACAGACAATAGATGCCAGTTAATACTTTATCATACTCCATGATCATCAATTCATCAGCAATGAATAAACGAATTGAAAGGTAGGGTTATTTCCTATAGACGTCTACACAAATTGGCTTATTTTTGCAGTTTGGTGAGTCGCCCCCTGCTGGCAAACAAAAAGAATGCAGGTATATGGATGTGCATTGGATTAACATTTAAGACCCTGCAAGGTTGGGCTTTCTTTAGATACTATAATTCATACTAGTGTTGCACAATTAAATTCATTTTGACCTCGATCACTATTTTGGCTTCCAACAATTAAATGAGCATGACTCCATGAGATTAGCACCTGAGAATGTGCCAGTGTGTGCCAATCAAGGCTGTTCCTGTACCATGTAGTGTGACGTTTTCTGAAGTAGTATGGTTGAGTAACACTTGGTTAAAGGCAGATACACGGCAAAACTCAAGTGTCTGGAACAACCTAAGGCGACGAACTCGTCCTTCAAAGCGTCTCATCATCCATTGTTGGGAAAGACTTCGGATTTACTGCGAGTAATTAAAAATAAAATCATGTGCAAAGAGTGGTAAGTTGTGCAAAGCAATACAACCGACTTATTCAAAAGGTCCCACACACGTTACGGTACCAGTTTGTTTTTTTGTGTTTTTATTGAATTCAACTTAATTATTCTTCCAAGAAATTAACTGAATTTAGGTGAATAAGGAGGAACAATTTTATTTTGATGCAAAGATTTGAACAAATGCAAAAGCAGCAGTAATGTGATAATGCAAGAAAAACATTTTTTCCCACTAAAATCAATAAATAATTATGACAAATAATTGTTATCTCAATGATGAGCAAAACAATCATGATTATCATTTTGCCTCCAAGTCATGCAGCCCTATTATATATCGTATGCAA
>VOQK01007095.1:5404-15594 GCA_015052645.1 Benitochromis conjunctus | reverse complement strand
CCCCCTGCGACTTCAGCTGAATTTAACTAAATAGATTTTTTTTTTTTTTTTTTACAATCAGTTTTAATATTTAATCTTCAATTAATCTTGAATTACACGTCAGTACAGCAATGGTTAAAAAAACAAACAAAAAAAAACGTTATGAAAGCTTTACACAAAAAAGTTACACACCGTTAAATAAACTTTACCAAGTCGCTCACAATGTTTCTAAAAGTTGGTATTCTTACATTTGAAGCTCTGGTTGCATCCCGCATTGTGTAGTAACTGCAGTCACTTAAGTGTGGCATTCTCAGAAAAGCAGATAATCTTCAAACTGATTTGTTCTGGTGTGGCAGCAGGTCAACTTTAGGGATCCACGGCTGCTGCTGCTGCTATCCTGTCGATCTGGTGACTTCTCAGTGAGTGTCTGTCCCTTCCAGTCACCCTACCAGCTCTTTATAAAGGGCCCTAAGTGAACTAATTAGGCCCAAAGCTGGGTGTAAGCCTTTATGTTGCGTAGCATGATAATCACTTCAAACACTAGACTGTTAGATCATCCAAGGTTTGATCACTGCAGGATATCGGCCTTTAGCATCTATCACTAACTCGCTCGGACCGCCCTTTTCTTTCTGGTTGACCAATCAGTGATGATCTCCCAATGTCCTCTGCAGTGTGCTGCAGGGGTTGTGGCAGCACAATTGACCCTTGTTCCTCAGTGAAGTTTTTAAATAACTCCTCCAATGCCATTTTTAACCAAGCCTTTGAATTCATTCATGGCTTTTAATGTAAATAGTTTAGTATTATGCGTTCCCCATACAATAACTGCAGTAAATCTGTTTTGCGGTCTTCTTCGGTGTAACTTGAGGGCAAATTTAGGAAAGAACATGTCACCTAAAATATCTAATTTTCCTGCTTGTTGGTGCTCACAAAGACAGTTGCTGTTGTGACTTGCTTTATTAGTTTAGGGGCTGCAGAGTATTTAGGGGAGTACATGAAGTGTTAGCTATGATTTAAGAATGGTAGTCTTGTTGACTGTAAGTAGTCTGGTCTGTTTGCCCATGTCTCACTTACTTCCTCCCAAATGTGTTTTATTTACTGGTCAAAACAGTGAGCTCTCAGCTATTTTAAACCGCGGAATAGATGCTTTTTTCAGCGACTGATAGAATCAGGACCAAACAAAAACCGAGCAACAATACGCTCGAGAAGCCTCGATTGGCCACGCCAGTATTACTCGAACATGATATTAAAAATGCAGATATTTAATGTGTTCCTAATTTGATGGTAACGCATTTAGAACACATTACCCAGCCTTAAAAACAGGTGACAGGTGTCATTTATTTCAAGATAAGGAAAGCAGCGAGTTTATTTAAAATGCCAACAAAAAAGTATCATCAGCTGTTGGTTAGTGCAGCCCAAGTGTTACTTCTTCTTTTACGTTGCCTCAAAAAAAATAAAAAGGTCAGTACTGATTTGTCATGCACCTATCCTTTATCTCGTCATGTTTTCAGATCAAACTTCTTATGCTTCAAATGCTAACTGGCACACTGCTGCAGAACTGTAGGGAGTTTTTAGCTGTGGCAGCTTTAGAATCGGTCTTTATGCTAAAAGTCAGCGTTAAATTCCCCCTTGTCAGCTAGACTAGCTGACCTTATTCACGACTCAGCCACCTAACTAAGACCAGGCTCATCACAATACTCATCTTGTCAATAGTGACTAAGAGTTGTTATCTGAGTTCTCCAGGCTAAACAAGATGCCAGTTGTTAGCCAATCAACATTTTTTTCCACTTTGGATAGCAGGAGGGATGCCAGGACGGCTGCACACCACATCTGCTTTGTGTGACAGCGGATTGTCCTGGTTTCACTTCAGCTTTCTCACTACTGTAAATGCCGGAGACACGCTTGTTATCCACTTAAGGAAATCTGATTAGATTTGAGGAGTAATGGTGCTTCAGTCACCAAGGCCAGCCTCGACAATGGCAGGCCTGTGCATGTGTGAAGCGGGCATGCAGGAAAATGATCAGTGCCCGCCATACACATGGGTCAGGGAAGGATATAAGAATGTAATCAATCAGGGCTCGAGTTTGGGCATGTTGTAACTATTCAGACGCTTCATTTTTGTTTTGTTTTGTTTTTTTTCCTCTTTTTCGGCACGGCTACCAGCACCTGCTACAACAATCGAGGCAGTGTTTGAGATTACTGGCAGAGAGGAGGTCATGGGTTCACTTTTCTATTTACACACATTTGCACAGTTATTCCTGACATGCAAAGCTACAGTAGGCTATGAAAGCTAAAAGGATTTTTTTGCCTTTTGACTTGATGCACAACTTTCGAACACGCCTTCTTGTCAGCATGTTTTCAGAGTGTTTGAATAAAAAAAATTAAAAAAAAGTTATACTTTGCATTTCCTGCCTCCTGTTAAAATAATATGCATCTTCATTCTCCTAACTATTCCTCATTAGAGATACTTAAACCACTAAAATAAAAATGCCAAAACCCAGAATGTGCCCTTGTCCTTAGAAATGTCCTAAAAGGCTTTCATTAGCATTCTTTGACTGCTCGGACTTGAATGCACCAGGTTAATCAAATCTAAAGTACTCTACAGTACACGCCCGAGAAATCCCATCGTAAATGAACACATCTGCAGCTCTTCAACATATCAATGCAAAGCTCTGTCAGGCTTAAAATAAAGCAACATCCCAAACCTCAGCTTCTACTTACAGATAGCAGCCGGCCCGAAATTACAGTAACACCTTCACAGCTAAACGTAAGCCCAGTTTTTTAGCCTCTATTTGTGAGATCCATTTAACAGTGGTGTCAATTAACTCGCAGTTAAGAGGCGTATTTCTTTAGTGGCCCCCTCCCCCCGAAATGCTGCACTCACAAAGCCATTGTACTAGACAACCTTGCAGGTTTTGCATCGAAATCCACAAAGCTCTTGCCTAATCCAGTTTCAGTCTTGCCCAAGTTCTCCTTTCACTTCAGAAAAATCCAACAACTTATGAAACCCTGGGTGATGGTGACATTAGCTAGCTGTACAAATTATGGGCAAAACCTACTAGGAGTTTTGGATTCATTTCTGCAAAACGGCGCGCTTTGCGACATATTGATGCAGATTATTAACATTTAACATCTTGTTTTCCCATCTCAAATGGATGGAGATAAGATGAAAGTGGAACAAAACCCTTCCTCGGTCATGCTTACTGTATTTTGCTGAGCCTGCTAACCAGTAAATAGCTGTAACCACCCACTAGATTGTGCAATGTGTGGGGAGATAAGACTGGGATAGCGAACTGATAGCAAAAGTCCCATTCCACAGTGCCTCCATGGTTAGTCTTGCTGTATGTGCAAATGTGTCTTGCATGCAAACAAATGCACACATACAATTTAACACAATTTTTTTTTTTTCAGTGTGTGTCATTGCCTCAAAATCCCTGGGCTGTAAATAAGTCATTTCCCCTACCTGTAAAAGTTGGATCTCTGTCAAGGTGATTACTTTGACCACACAACAGCGGCTCATGGCTCTCGAGAGTGGCAGCGTCTCCCACCACAGGAGCTGCAAATCCTTACAGAAGAAGAACAACTGTCACAGCCACAGCTGCGCCTCACACCATGACAGGAGGAGAAGAAGAGGAAGAAAAAGAGAGGTGTTGCAGCCTCCTTCCTGAATTTTTTTTGCAGAAATATCAGAAAGGAAGCCATGACACATCAGCTTATTTGGGAGCAGCACGAGCCGTTTCCTCTCTGTAGCCGTGTGGCTGTGTGTGTGTGTTTGGTCAAGGAAAAGGCCTGACAGAGGCAGAAATACAGATGGCATTTACAGTAGGGGGTTGAAGTAAGTGTGTGTGTGCGAAGCCATAATAAGTTGACAGAATGTGAATTCCTGCTTGTGGATCACTACCCCTTCCTTCTTTTCCCGCATAACATCCAGCCTAGCTCAGCGCAGTTTCCTGGGTTATCTTCCTGGTGGAAGTCATTTTATCCACAAAACTGTAGTCACTTTTCCAACACAGGGAAAAACAGAAATCTTTGAATGTGTGCAAACATGCTAAAACACACATTTTATTATGTCCTACTTATTACTAGGCCAAAAATGCAGAGCCAACACAAGCCAAGGAATTCCTTGACGTAGCAAAACTGAAAAGGCCTCCCTTTAATCCCAAGATTTACAAGTTTTTATAACAGCAGGTGAATTAATCTGAACCAGAATTGCTCCAATACATGTTCGTCGGACACAGAACACTGCATCCACGTGATTGCATATACCTGATGTCTGTAAATAAAGTCCCCTGCTTTCAAGGCTGGTGTGAACTCCACAATGGTCCTGACAATTTAAGAACTCAAATTTCATATAGTAGTTGTTTTTGATTCACTGTAATAAACACATCAGAATTAATTTGAGGACATTGAACGTAATGGCTTAAACTGAATCACAATGATTCGATTAAATCAATCCTGTGCAGACTTTGGGTTTGAAAAGTCTTTTTTCAGCAGTTAAAATGCAATCTGCCCCACACGTGTCAATGGTCAATGTTTTCATTACGCAAAGAATGCCCTTCTTGATGCTACTCTGCGCAGTAATCTTCTGTGTATATAGCGGATCTAGAGCATTAGGTAATATTTACGCTGCACTATCTGGATCATGTTACTGCTATTTGAACATCAACACGAGGCATGCCCATCTCTCCAGCTTGTCTGTTGCTGTGTTTTCCTGCACTCGTTTTTGTGCTGTTCTCACCATTACCCATGTGTATATTTGTCCACTATTTTGTTTATTTGATGTCTGCTGTATGCACGCTCTATCAGATCCAGCCCAAAATTCCTGGCTGGCCATTTTTGGCTCATCTTGGGGCAAGCCACAAGTGCTCACCTTTGTTAGTCCCCCTTCATAGCATGTTTAAAACATCAGGGACTTCCTGTAAGAGTTGGCCTGCTTCTGAGACAACACTTCAAAGTGCAGCTCCCACATCTGAGGACTGTTTTATCCTGCTAGAAAAGGAATGCATAATGGACACAGCACCACTGCACTTTTAATGATTCTCATATGAATTAAATATTACAGCTATTTTAACTGGATTACACGTGAAACTGTGTGCGAGAGCGTGTGCTTGTTACCTTGATGAAATATTGAATTTAAGAAAATGGTTCACCTCAGCAGTGCTGCGAAAATAATTAAAATTCATACTTAAAGTAAAGACATCTCACTGTAAAATGATTTAAAGGTGCCCTGCGGAGGTTTGATTGTAAACAAAAAACTTTTTTTTTTTTTTTTTAAATGCCATCATCAATTGCAAAAACACGAGTAATATTTTGAAGCCTGAGAGAAAATGTATGCTGTAAAATTTGTACAGCGCCATTAGTGGTATATAACCAGCTGTGGTTTAAAAAAGACAAACTGATGCCTGTAAGTACAACAAAACCTATTTCATTATGTTTGACTGATATAGCAAGCAGAGGACTTAGTTGTGAAACAGTTTTCTCTGGCTTTAACAACAAGTCATATATAGAAAAATATTTTATTAATCATTTTAATTAGCAGTTAGCTTTTCACTGAATTTTGGTTTAAAAATGTAGTGAACTAAAAATGTGAGCTACTGTAGCGAAGCGCAAATACTTGACATAACACACTAATAGACTAACAAAGTATGTGTTTGTGGCTGACTCATTTACCTTTAATTTCACAAATGAGTATTACATAAATGGCTACAGTCAACTGAAGGTCTTCAGAAAGCTGAAGAGGAGGAGAAAGAGCGACGCAGTGCAGCCTGTCCTCTCTTTCTGTACAGGGTAGATGTAATTAGCCTAAATGCAATAATACCGTTTTTGCTGCTAAATCGGTTCGAGTGCATTATTCTTTCTGTGAGCAGTGAAAAAGGAGCCTGTTCACAGGAACACCTGAGAGGTCGCAGACCCTCATGCGCGTATGTGTGCATGCTGCTTCACAGACACACACACACAAATGTTAGCAAAGGTTAGCTTCAGCTGTATTCTCTTGAATATCCTGCGCTAGCATGAAGAAATATCCTAGCAGGGATGAAGAAATAAATCCAGATATGTAAACAAACTGCATACTTGTGAATAAATAGTTTTTTTTAATGTTTCAGTTTTTAAGTTGCTACGTTGTTAATGATTCTGTAAAATAAATGTTAGCTATTACACAAATAAATGTTAGCTATTACACAAAAGGTAATAGCTAACATTTTTGTTTACATTGGCTGCTTTTAGGTTTTTAATGATAAGACTATAGGACATATAATAACTAAACATTAATTAAAAAATAATAAAGTGCCACCTACCATTGACCAGTATATTTTTCAAACATAAAATGGCCATCTAACTGGATTAGCCAGTGTTGTGTTTACACATAACTCATTTTAAATTGTATCTTTAGCATTTTGTTACTAGCAGCCTGCTCCAAATACACTTCATTTGTTCTCATTTCTTTAGTCAAATATAAGAAAAATGGTAACAGAATCACATAAAATTTGACATAAAATGTCGTTATTGCACCAACAGGGTGATTCCCAAAGAGCTAGTAACTCAAATCGTGCAGTCTGTCCTTAAAAAAATTATGGGAACGGAACCCATGGAGGACAAAAGAAGAAGTGGAAGGCCTAAAATATATAACAGCAGATGAACAATATCTGAAAGTCATGTCCTTAAGAAATAGGAAAATAAATCCAGCAAAGACCTGACACAGGACCTGAGAGATGCATATGGCTCTTCAGGTGAGCCACCTACTGTTCACTGAAACCTCATCAGAAATGGTCTAATGAAAGGAAACAGGAAGAAATGACTGAGATACGCCACATTACTCAAAAACTTGATTGAAAATTTGTTTCTGTATCTACAGTCATCTGTACCATATAGCGGAGGCTCTGTCTGCGACTGCATTTCAGCCAGTGGTGTTATGTGAGCTTGTCAAACTTGACGGAAATATTGTATGGGGAAAAGTATCATCAGGTTTTGATACCATCTCAAACGTATCTAATTGTCAACTGCTTCATTTCTCATCATGACAGTGATGAGAAATGAAACTTCCAATGCAGTAAAAGCATACCTGGGCAGAAAAACACACTTCCATGATACACTGTCAGTCATGGATTGGCCTCCCCAGAACCTCTCAAAATTACTGAAGCAGTGTGGGATCATCTCTTAGAGAACAGAACAAAAGGCAGCCATCATCCAAAGAGGAGCTCTGAATGTCATTCCAGAAGGTTGGAGAATCATTTCCTAAAGAAAGACTGCTTTAAAAAAACAAAGTTTTCCTATGAGAGTTTGAGCTGTATTAAAGGATAACGTTAGACATACCAAGTATTGACTCTAAAACTTGTTACAATGATCCAAACTTTGAATTTGTCTTATATACTACATTTTTCTGTATGTATTTATGAATGTCTGCATATATCTAAATAAATAACTACACCTGTTTTATAACAAAATATAAAGAAGTGAGATGTGACTCAAGACTTATGATCAGTGTGCCATACAAATGCCAGCCTCTCATCCGCTTATCCTTGTCAGGCTCGTGGAGGCTGGAGCCTATCCCAGCTGTGATAGGGTGAGAGGTAGGGTACACCCTGCACAGGTTGCCAGTCTATCGCAGGGCTAACACAGAGAGACAGACAACCATTCACACTCACATTCACACCTATGGACAGTTTAGATAACCAATTAACCTAACGCCAATAATTACATGTCTTTGGATTGTGGGAAGAAGCCGGAATACCCAGAGAGAACCCAGGGAAACGGGGAGAACATTCAAACTCCAAACAGAAAGGCCCCGGCCACTTGGTAGATTCGAGCAAGAAACACAGGACAAGTTTTCCTCAAAGGAAGTTTAAACAGACGCTGTTGAGCAGTACAAAACAGGATTATGGGTAAACTACTGTGTAGTAGTTCTGAAAGGGGAATCTCAGCCTTGACCCTCACTGTCCAGTGAGCTAGAACAGGATAGAGCGATGTTTAGCATTGCTTCTTTGGATGATGTCAGAAAGCTGCACTATAGACAACTTTAATCTCTCGCTTTGGCAGACAGTGAAAAGAAGCCCCAGTGAGCCCCAGCTATAACTATTAAGATGAAGTCTTATTAAAATTATGCACACGATTGATTGCAAGACAATCCCAGCTTACCAAAGTGAAGGTTTTTCAAGACTCGGTAAAGGATTAAAGACAAAATAGTTACAATACAGACAATAAATTAGATTTCCTTAAAAGAAAGATTCGATTAAGTACGACTGTACTACCCTACTTTTTTTGTACAGGAAAGATATTTTATCACAAAAAAAACTTGACTCACTGTGCTGCATGTCAAACTGAGTCTAAATACACTTAGTCTAATCAATTAGGAATCTATTCTCTCTCACTAATTCAATCTGTTCTGAAGTTATACATCCTGATGGGAAACCACAGTAAGAGACATGAGCGTAAGTAGGATTTTATTAAAGCGTTTGATCTGTTCAGTTCACAGAGACTCTGACCTCTCAGTCCTCAGAACCAGTGTCAGCAGTCAGAGTGTCTACACCAGGCTGACTGACAGCTTAAATTTGCTACTGGTTTTATTATAGGCATGGATTTTTATGTATCAATTTACCAATTTCAGTCATTTCTATCTGATTTGTTTAGCAGACAAGCTCAAAGTAAAATCAGAAACTACAATGGTGGTCAATAATCAGTAATCTTGCTTTGAAGACCTGTCATTTGATAGGATCACCCACCTCCATCCAACAAAACTTATACTGAAGTAACAATTACAGACATAAAATTAGAACCCTTTACATCTGCACAGATGGGACTTTAAAATTTAATCTGGATTCTTTGATGTTTCTGACTAGATAGTGGTGATTAGTATGTTTAGAATAGCAAAAAATAACACCCAAAGGATTTAATGTTTTATGGACTGCAATATTTGTTGAAGATTTAAGTTTGAAGATTTAAAACATTTGCTTTCAAAAACCTTTTTATCAAGAATTTGTCACAATTTCATTTGGTAAAACATTACTGAACAGAGTACATATCATCTACTGGAATATGTTTAAATCTGTTATTTAATTACTTAAAAACACCCCAGCTCATATCTATATATCCACAGTACACTCACAATGAGTGTGCATCTATTAATTACTAAGAAAACATGACAAGTTTTAAGAATTCAATGAAACTGTCTACGGGCAGTTCTTCTAAACATTACAGTCTTAGATAAACACCCTGAATGAAACTATTCATGTGATATGAAGGTATATTCATGGATGAAGCACAGACTATTGAATTTAATAGTCAGGATAGAATCGGTAAGAGAAGAGCTGGCCAAAAAAGATTTAATAGTCTAACAGCATCAAGCCTTGTAATTAAGTCTTGGGTAACCTATTACAGAATGATCAACTTAGGCTGTAGTATTCTGAATCAATATAAAAACATTAGGCAACATGATGTAACATGTAAGTGGAACATTAGACGTGCTTTTTGTGTTGGAAGATAATGGGAAATACAAAAACAAGGGTGCACAACATTACTTTGGATGATGCAAGCCAAATCTCTTTAGTCACATGCATAGTGTTTGCAGTTTGTATTTCCCGTCTGGTTTTAGCCATTCAGGGAGTTGCACCTTGTCGGCACTTTGTCATTCCATCTGGTAATAAAATAAACTTGTTAGCTGAGATGCTACTGTGAACAGAACATGATGATTTTCCACTTATGCATCCACCTATGTTCTTCCACTTATTCAGTTCGGGCTCGTGAGGGGGCTGGAGCCTATCCAGTCAGTCATGAGGCAAGAGGCAGGTTATACCTTGGACAAGCTGCCAGTCTGTTATAGGGCTAATGCAGAGGACTGGTTAATCTGACATGTATGTTTTTGGACAGTAGTGGGTCTATGTGAACCAGTGTAGTGGTTTACATATTTGTCTTGAAAGCCAAGATCCTCTGTTTGATCCTGGGAGGAGACACAAACCCCTTTGGGGTTGCATCACAAAGTCCATCCGGTGTTAAAAGACACTTTCAAATCAAATATGTGGGACTACCCGGTGTGGTGACTCCTTGTAAATAAGGGAGCAGCTGGAAGTAGTATGTTTGTGGGAGTAAGCCGGGGTACCTGGATAGAACCCATTCAGGCTTGGGGAGAACATGCCAAACAGAAAGGCTCAAACCAGGTGGTGGAACCAAATCTAGGACCTTCTTACTGTGAGGTAACAGTGCTGACCACTGTGCCCTCGGAT
>VOQK01007093.1:5998-35961 GCA_015052645.1 Benitochromis conjunctus | reverse complement strand
TTTTCACATGACAACTTTTTTGTGTTTGAACAGCAACGCAAGCGTGGCGTGACACGACACTGCGCAGACTTCAAAGGCGATGTGTGAAGATTTGGGACAGCCTTCCTCGTCTCTCTCTCTCACACACACACACACACACACACACACACACCTAAATGTCTTCCTCCACTCACTGTGACACTTGGACCTTTAGAGTGTCCGAGGTACAGAAAATGATCATATCTTCTGTTTTCTACATTTTTCTGGTGCTGAACACGGTTTAACCTGCTGTGGATGCGTCCTGCAGGCAGTTTTGTTTTTTTTACCTCCTTGCAGCTCCTCATCATACATCATCGCCTGACATGTTAAGCTTTACATATTTTTAAGGTTTGACAAGGTTTTGAGAATCAACATGTGGAAACCAGAAATCGTAAACGTTTTGTGATTACCAGTGTGGCTGCAGTTTTTAGATGACTCCTGTTGCGTCTCCTTGCATTCGCTCCTCTGCGACGCCGCTGGATCGCCTCTCGTGTGTCTGAACAGTTAAACTTCTCACTGATTTTATATTTTCAGGACGTGAACACAGTCACAGGGAGGCAAACCCGGGGAGGCAGGTGGTGAGCGAAGCCTGAATGTCTGTGGCTGAAAATCCCCACAGTTCAGATCGTCGCGTCTGAATCTTCTCCCTCAGACACCTCAGGATGTTACAGCTATGTATCCACAGCCTTGTGCTGGGGAACGAATCCGTCATGCACAACCACATGAATGTTGAAAAAAAATGCAAAGCATTCTTGTCGGTTTCCTCAACCTGATGTGCTGCCTTTGGACTTGGAAACTCTGGAAACTGCTCGGTCATAGCTAAAGATTCAGCTCTCATCACCAACGATGATCATCCATGACATGTGGATCAGTTTAAAGTAAAAGTTGATGCTCATTCTTTGCACAAATTTGAGGTCCATGGTGAAGTCACACAGTGAAATTGGTCAGCATGGAAAGAAAAAGACATGCTGAGAATGACCTTAAAGAGGAGATCAGATCAAAGTCAGGTGCAGATAAGGTTTTTGATTTTTACCCCTCACTTTCTGGAACCTTCTGGGGTTTTCTGTGAAGCTGAAGATGACAAAAACAAAACAGAAACGATGTTGCCGGTGTTGGAAGCGTGGGACTGTAAAACAGAGTAAAAGCCGGTTTATACACAACACTTTGGTTCTGTCATTTGAAACAATGATAACAAGTGTGACTGATTGGGAGCGCTGCTGTGGAGACAAAAGTTTTCATCCGACACCATTTTGCTGTTTTGAAGAGAATTTTGATGAACAAGTGATGACTGACCGAGAAACGGAGGACAAATAACTGAAATAACTACGAGTGCACCTGGATGACTCTCCTTTCTGACTTTAGTAATGACCATCATTTACAAAACGACCTTCACCATTTCACAGACTATGCAGCACAAAGAGTCGCCCTCTGCTGGCAATTGAAAGGACTGCAGCTTGAAGGCACTTCCGCCTCCATTAAATCCCAAAACTGAACCAATCTTCTAAAACATCTCCTAATCTGACACAGTGATCATCACGACACACACAAATATCATATGATCTGAGCTCAGCATCGATGCTATGCCTTTTCTTTGTGTAACTGCTTGAGGTTGATGAGAAGCTCAGTTTTCATATTCGCCCTAAAATGAGTGGTGTCAGGGTCACATCTTCAAGGAAATAATTAAGAAATTCAAAGATTTGCTCACATTCCCAGCTAGATTATCTGCAATTTACTATTTCTGTTCACTTGTCTTAGGATTCCAGGTGAAACTCAGCTCGAGTCGAGGACGAGCTGCAAAGAGCGCAACACGGTCCTGTCTGGAAAAAGAACGGTGGCAGCTTTAATGTGGGTGATTACGTCTTGGCAAACGTCTGAAGACACAAGCAGACTCAGTAAAGCACGGACGGAATGCGATGGAGAACTGTTTCTTCCTTTTTCACCTTTGCTTTCAGCAGTGAGCTCAGCTGGAGGCCTGGAGGAAGAACACAGAAGACGGGAGGAAAGAAGTAATTTGGGGCTCTTTAAGAAAAGCCAGAAAAATAGATGCTTTTGCGTCACAGTTGCTGGATTTCAGCATCCTGTCTAAGTGCCGCTGAACAAAACCTTTGGCTCTGCGATCAGTTTTTGGATGCACAAACAAACCTCAGCACACAAACTTTCAGTACATTCTGGTTAAAGCAGCCCTGGCATCTAATTGTTCCAGAAACCAGGAATTCACAGTTCATCGTGTCCACACTGCGTCACGGCGCTGCCTGATACAATCATCTGGTTCCAGCTGAGGAAATTCGCTGGATCCACTGGGAATACTTACAGTTTTCCTTAAATCCAGTATGTGGACTTCAAGTACAACTCTATGACTACAAAAGTATCCATGGTTAAATCTGAAAGGTTAACAGTGTGGAGTCCTCCCACCTCATCAGGTTAAAGCTTCATATGATTCATACTCAGTTTGGGACTGATCTGCCGTCAGTCTAGTGTACACTGTGCAACTGAAAGACTTCAAGAAATGAACGCTAACGACTCCAAAGTGCTCGTGTTTGGCAATTAGCTGAGAAAAAGCTCGTGAAGGACGTTCCTACAGCGAAAATATCCATCCTTGGTGTAATGGTGTCAGTATCTCAGCAAAGAATGATCTGGTGGCATTTGTGACATCTTCCAGAGTTCATCAGGGTTTGGATGGGCATCCTGGGGTCTTCAGATGGAAAGGTCAGTGTCTGTGTCAGTGGGCGTCGTCTTTGGGCTCACACTGCCTGCCCTCTCCTCAGGAATGGAAGACGAGTCGCCGTTGAGAGTGGGCAGCAAACCTGGAAAACAAAAGAATTAACAGGTGGTCGCTTTCATTCAGGATTCTCAAAATTGAGTTACACTGCGGAAAGTGCAAAGTTACAATGAACGTCATTGAAACAGCCTTTGGTAAACTCAACCAAGGGTCATACACACTTTAATTCTCACTACTGAATACAAAACATGTTTTCAGCTCTTACTGTAAGAGTGGTAAGAATTCATATCTAATATAACTAAACCTATTTATACTAATTAACAAAAAAACTTAGCATGTTTAAGTCTCCCGACTATTTTCTCTTTATTTGGTTCTGAAGTGTCACGCACGCAGACCATAAGAAGATGATATGTCTTACGTTCAGTATCGTAAACAGAGCTGTCAGAGTTTGTACGGTTTCTCCGCTGAGTTGACCTTTGACCTCCACTCACGTACTCCTTCAGGACACCTGACCTGAGGAGGAGGAGGAACAAAAAAGATTGAGAGAAACAGGAAACGTTCTCACCTCAGTGAGAGTCATTTAAACAAGTGTGTCTTACAGCTGTGACAGTAAGAGTCTGTAAGCCAGAGGGAGAACTAAAGTACCAAGAAGTAAAAGGAAGAGCGGTTTGGACATTTCTGCTCAGACTGCTGCCCCAGGAGCCTGACCCAGATAAGCAGCAGGAAATGCATGGATGGATGGAGCAATGGGTGAAACAAGCTTTAGTTGCCCTCAAACAACAACAACAGGCTTATTCTCCATTTTTATGTCATTGGGAGAATCTCAGCTAATAAGATTTAGCAACACACAGTGTCGAGCAAATTCTTCTCCAAACCTGAAATATTTTCAGCTATTGTGTGTTTGTCTGACTACCCTGTCCGACTTCCGGATACTGTCGTCCCCGGCAACCTTGACACGAACATGGTTCAGGCGGTTAGCCACCACATACAGCGTTAGCTTCAGTATCTTTTCATTTAAATTATGATCATGGCACCTAGTGTCTGCTTTATTTCCAAATCCAAGAAATGGAAATTTATACGTAATCTGTTTTTCCAAATCATTATATGCTTTGACATTACAGAACTACAGTGCTGATGCACTGCAGTCAAATGAGTCTTTGAGTGGCAAATGTTTATGTCTGGATTGGCAATAAAGCAGACACTAGGTGCCGTGGTCATTAGTATTATGGAAAGGCAGCTTATTAGGTGCCTTTCTATAATGCTAACACTGCCTTATTTCAGCAATTATCAATCACATTTGATATAACAAGAAAAAGTGACACCAGACTGGACAGTCCGGTCCAGTTATAGATTAAACTGCAATCACAATCGTGCTGAATTATATAAATAAATATTCATAATGATAAAGAAGTCCTTAACATGAGAGAAGAAGTCATACATATTTATATGAAGCTTCCAGCTGATTCTAGCTTAATTATGAGTTGTTGAAACAATAACAAAACGTGTAAAAATAAATGAACTGTCAACTGTTCCTTTATAAAAAAGCAAGTTTTATAAACTCTGAGTTAGTTATCAGCTGATCAGAGTTGCTTCAGTTATTATTAGTTATTATTGTTTTTCGTATTATTATTATTATTACTATTGTTTGTATTGTTGTTATTATTATTGTTCTTCTCATTAATATTATTAATAAATAATAATATTATGAAATTCATTTTGATGTCACAGCTTTTCAGGTTTTGTGTTCCAAATAGTCAAAAAAATCAAAAATCAAAAAGAGGTGAACCTCAGCCAAACACACCAATGATGGGTCGTCAGAGGTCTGGTGGATGATGAGAGAACAAACTCCAGTAAAGTAGCATGTTCTGCTCTGTGATTTCATTTTGACTGTAAGAATGTGGGAATTAAACAGAGCGACGGCCAACAGCTTCAGGCGCAGCACGAGGGGAGGAGTCACTGAGAAATGCAGTGTTTGTTGAAGAAAAGCAGCCAGTGAGTGAGTTAGGTGACCTGGCATTTAAGCAGTCCAACTACAACAGAAAGCCCAGAGCTGCCTCCAGGTTTCCATTAAAGCTGCTCGTGGAGCAAAGCCCTGCTCCCATCTGAGACGATGCAATCAGACTCCAACACACATGAACATAAACAAGTTGTCATTACTCATTAAATAACTGCAATATATAATCTTCATAATACTGTTTGACCTCCACTCAGACCACCGGGCTGCTTCATAGCCACTCACTGTTGTAGACATTATTACTGCACTCATATTCATCTGTCAGTCTTGTGACTCAGCACTATCACACTGGACTTTACACATTGTGCTGTATATTTCGTCTCATGTGTGTTCATTTGCACATCAAACCTCACAGAAAACATTTTTTTCATGATCGTGAGTTTAAATTGATCGCTTGCTTTGCTTTTTGTCCTCTTTACACAGAATGACATCCTCTGAAAGTTAAATGTACCAGCGACAAAAATGAAAGGACCTTTAAATCCTCACGGTCATTTTTATTCAGCACATTTAAGAAAACCTATAGGTGGACAAGTCAAAGAACTAGTTTGGTTTCTGAGAAACTGGTGCAGAGCCGTTAAATTTCATTTGTAAAGGTCAACAACAAGGGGAAAAAAAATTAATATATTCGCTGTTTATTTTCTGCATAGTGTGTGAACAGCTTCCCAAAAAGATCCAAGACGTAAGAACAAAAGAAGTAGAGACAGTAAGTACACTGCTGATCCTCTAAGAGGCTGTCAGAGACGTGATCTCAGTACAACATGTTACAAACACAATGTAACCAAGTTTTTAGTGAAAAAACAACAACAATGAAAAACCCTTTTAGCTCACAAACGTCCGTCTTACAGCAGAGTGACGTATGAACGTTTAACCTTGAAGTAACCAAGTGGGATGTTACCACCAGTTACAGCTACTGGGATAATGGGTAGTTAGGTGGGTCATTTATGTATGGTTTTAACATTGAGGACTACTATTGGTGTCATTTCCACGTGTAAAGTGATGTTTCACAGTGAAGTGGTGCTCACGAGCATAGAGCAGCAGACACTTGAGACCCAAAGTCATGACAAAAACATTTTGTGAGGTTAACGCCTTCATGCCCAACACATAAGTCATAAACAATAACTGAAGATATTAGAAAAGCTGAGAATATTGTCATCGCAAAAGTAAATAGTATCATTAACACATAAATGACATAAAGCTGGAAGGAAAAAGGAATAAATGAACCCACTCAGTCTTTTCAGTGGCTAAAATAGCATAGTGGCTCGAGGGTTTAACAGATTTTAGTTGCTTTAATAATTCCTGCTGTCTCTGCCATTAATGTCAGCAGATTTTTTATCACTAAAGTGAACAAATGAAGTTGAGTCCAGTATATATTGTAACATCTACTTCATTCTTATGTGACAGTTTCAGGATCAATCTTCCATATTGACCCTGTGGGGATGCAGCAGTCATCAGCAATTGAAAAAGCACTTACTTTATCATTTTAACATCTCTCAGTGACAGATATATGTAACAGCATCACTTTAAAAAGTGTCCTGCCATGCATCTCGCACTGTCCAGATATTACTTTTTCAGAATCTATCAAGAAAACATGATATTTAAAGAAATAAGTGGCAATCATGCTGCACACAAAACAAGTCGCTTTGGTGGATGAGATCTCAGATACATGGTGACTCTGCTCTCAGAAGGTGAAGTGTGTGCAAAGCACTGCACACGGACAATAACATGCCAATATGTGACAGTAATACAACAAGAAAACATGGATCGAGTCAGTGTGTGATGTGTCCATCCTACAGTACACTGTAGCTCTCTTCAGTACCTGCTGTGGTGAAGCATACACTGAGTTATGCCAGTTCAGACTGACGTATTTACAATACTACATTTCTGCCTCCTAGAGGCCAAAATTAACATTCACGTAAACTGGAATTTTTTTCCTTTCTTATTTGGAGAACAGATCGATTAGGGTCAGATTGAAAGTTTAATATGATTAAAAAAATGAATTAAAACACCTCTCTATGTAATATGACTTTAATAAGTAATATTAAATACTAATGCAATAGCAATCTCAGGCATTATATTTTTTATTTCATTGAATTTCTTTCTGTAACATCTGAAATATGGATTCCCAACCTGCTCTTAGAATAACATCAGATTTGATTGTTATGTTATTTTCCAGTTGGATACCATGCATTTGTGTGTGACTGTCAGAGCACAGAAGGAGTGAGGAGAGTGGAGAGAGAGAGAGAGAGAGAGAGAGAGAGAGGGTGGAGAGAGTGTACAAGAGCAGGAAGAACCAGGTGAGCAAACTGGTAGAGAGTGACGTTAGGTGGGAAAACAATTATTTTGCTACTATAAATCTATTCTCCATTCTTGGAATTGGGGTACATGATGCTCTGTGCTGACTCTGCCCCATAAAGGGAGGGTTTGTATGAATTCAAAAACGTTCATGTAAAAGTTCACTTCCTGTCCAGGTGCATGTGGCAGGGTGATTGTTCTTAAAGAACTTTGAGCGACATGTTTGTATTAAATATGCTTTAACAATAAACTTGAGTATAGTCTACAAGAAACTTCAAACGTGACTTTTTTTATTTGAATTAATCTAAGCGACCTCTTTTCTGTTACAACTTTAAGTTCACGATGGTTTGTGTTTCACTCACCTGTCAAAGCTGTATGTTCCAGGGTGACTGATTGACCGCTTCATCTGGACAGGAAGAAAAAAAAATCATAAATGGCTGAATGTCTAAGTACAATTAAAACCTGATAACAATTTCAAGACCTTCACTTTTGTTTTTGTTCTAAATATCTCTGATCCCTCGACGAGCTGTTAAATGAGAAAATGTTTCAACTTTGAGCCACTTTGCTAACTTTTTATTTCCATCTATCACGTCTAAATAAAGACGAGCCTCGTGAGCATTATTGGAATTATTCTGTTGCAGATTAAGATTTTTTTTTTTTTTATTAGTCATGCCTGTAGGTATTGGCATTACGATGCTCAAAGTGCAATGACAAGAAGAATACAAAATAAGGAAAAGGAAAAGAAAAGTGCCTGAGACTGAAAATGAAAATTGACTGAACAGTTTGAGGATTTTTGTGCATTGTGTGAGGGCAACCTGAGTGACCGGTGCACCTTTCATAATACAAAACAGAGTTATCACCATATAAAAATATGTCTGTTTATAAATTAAACAAGTAAAATATCCAGGTAACATTTTTAATGAATTCTGTTGGATTTCTTTCTTACTGTAAAAATATAATAAACTAATCAGTGAAGATAACATTTTGCTTTAGGTCAAGTGTTTTCTGAAGCTCTCCTGTCACATCCATTTTTACCCTGAGTGTATGAGTACAAAATAAAATCTATAATAAAACAATTATGCCACACCGTTATTTGCCAAGTCCACAACTACACGATATTTCTGTCCAATTACAGACAGTGGTCCTAATGACACTCATGAAGCGTGTTTGCTGTAAAAAGAGGGTTTCGTGGGTCGTGCGTCTCTCATTTTGCCAGATTTTGTGCACCAGAGCACTCTGTACTGCTGAACATCACAGGCACGTTGTGAAACTTAGACAAACATAAAAAAATAAATGCAAAAAAAATTAAAAATCGGTCATGTCAACAAAGATACAAAATTTTATTTTATTTTACTGAGCATGTTTCGTCTTGAAGATTTTTTACTCGTGTTCTATTAAACATGTTTTATCTACTGGAACAGAATAATTAAACAACTTTTGAGTTCAAGAAAACAGATATTATTGACCTTTTTTAAAATATTCTGAACCTAAACTACAGGCTTTTGATTAGCTAGAAAAGGTGAAATTACCCTTTCAGGAGGTCGGAGGTCAGGAGTCAAACTGTGGTTGGCCAGGGTCATACACTCCTCCAGAGTCCTGATGAAAGTGGCACATGTGGCACTGAGGAGCGAGGCCTGAGGACACACAGACGGATCACCAGTCATCTTTTCTTTCACTTGCACCCCTTCAAGCTTCAAACTGAGAAATAGTTTTTATGTAATTTTAGATGTAATCTTTCTGCCTGACGGGTCTTTTGTGTGTACTAAAGGGTCCACTTTTTTATGGTAAAATGCCTCCTTTTAAAATAATTTCTTTCTGATATACACAATAAGGTTTTATAGGAGGATAAAGTCATTTAGGTACTGAAAAAAAGGAAAACTCTTATCATTTTGAGTCTAACTTTGAAAAATTGTAAAGATAAGTTTGAGGTGAATTGAACCCGTTTCTTACCTCAGAAGTCGGCGTGGTGTCTGAGTCAGCGCTGTACTGTGATTGGATTGTTTGGACCTGCTGGACGAGGAGGTCGCAGTACAGGCGGAGTTCAGACATTTTTGTCTTCAGACAGTCTGGACCTGACAGATAGAAATGTTGGGTTCAGTAAACTCTAATAAATGTGTACCTGAAACAACTAAATGATGCCACTGTTCACTTTTCAGTTTGCACCACACAAACTGCACCACTTCTGCTTTATGTTAAAATATGTAAAGAACTAGATTCCCATAATGTACATGAAAGGGTTGCAGAGTTGGACGACCCTTCTCCATGTCTTATCTCATTCTGAGATAACCAATAGTCAACAGCACTATACACACTCGGTAATGCATATTGCATGGCCCAAATCAAATCAAATAGCACATCAGTGGTCCCTCACAGGAAGAAAGACACTGGGGAGCTTATTTTCCAATTCCAGCATGAAAAGTAATGCAAGTAATATCAACAGGAGAACCACGTTCACATACAACAATGACTGGTTGAGCCTGTAATTATTGACCTGGACATGGAAAGCTAAATGGCTAAAACGATAAGATGCCGAGGATGCACCAATGCACCTGGGAGTAATTCCTGTAAGTGTCTCACATAGACCTGAGCATTGTACGGCCCTGGCCTCATTTGGCCTTTACCACACAGCTGTCGAATAGCTCAGCGCAGGCAAAGTGTTAGAAAGAGTCTGCACCCTGAGAGCAGAAATTTGAGTTTGGTGAGAAGAAATGTGAGGACGTTCCAGAGCTCTCAGATGCAGAAAGACAGCTCTTGGGTTTGCTGTTGTCCTTCACATTGCCACCCCATACTCTGACCCTGACTGAGTAAAATAGCAACAGCAAAATGTATACAAAATGTATAAAGTTAAAGGTCTTTAAAAATGTGCAAAAACAATACAATTTGTTCAGTTTGTTTTGGGGAATGTTGATTAAACAGTTATAAAAGGCTGGAGTTTTGACTATGTCGTTTGACTAAAAGCCACTCTTACCAGTAGCAGTTTATAAAAAGATTAAATGAATATTGAGCAGAACTGCAGCCGTTCACAACAGTACCAGTTTCTTGGGAAAAATAATTGCCCAGCCCGGTTTAAGGCAACATCAGGCTTGACCTAAATATTGCTTTCCTAAGTTTATAAAATAAAATGCAACTAAATATAAAACAAGACAATACATACAATACAAAAATTACGAATCTAGTTTGTAAGATATCAAATGACACCAGGACCAAGGTATATAAAAAGTCTCATTAGGATTCTGCATGCTGCTGTCATCTGCAGTTGCTGTTTCTCCTTCTTCTAAACCTCCTCATTAAGCACACACGTCATGTACAGAGCTGCCAAGAGACAGCAGAAGTGAAATATTTAATCAAGCTGATTATAAGGCGCTGTTACTGTAAGTGTAATAAAAAAAGTGTAATAAAGCTCGCACTTTATATAATATCTCTCCGACCAAACAAGATGACCGAGAGCGAGAGACAAGCCAAAGAATTACTGTCGTCTGAGTCTTTCGATGGCGTCAGCTCACCTGACCTCAGCTGGTGTAGCAGCTGTTAAACGCCGCCGTACTGCTAACCGCCGCCGTACTGCTAACCGCCGCCGTACTGCTAACCATTTCCTCTGAGGTTTTTCTATGCCACATCAGCAGTGCCACGGCTGACATGTGGTGACGTACGCACAGAAAAACATGGAACTACGCCGACCAGGCTGCTTGTTCTTTTACTTTGTACTTCATTCTAAATTGTTGCTTACTGAAGTGATCTCCAGTTTCTGTTAAGTAATTTTCCCACGGATCAATCCTGAGAAAAAAAGAGGAGACATTGCGGACTTACCTTTGTGTTTGTGACTGTCCAGTGTCCCAGCTTTGGATGACCCCAAAGCCACGAGCCACCTCTGCCTCTCTGCAGCGTTCACAGCTCGTACGTAGAAATGCTGTTCGCCAGGGATTATCAACTCTAGACGGGTCGTATCTGTCGGATGAACTGAGACATAAAATATGAGGAGCGTTAGTGTGATGGATGTGTTTGCCTTTGTGTCACCATGAAAGAGAATGGGCAAGATATAGGGGGGCTAACCTTTGATGTCACATACGGACATCTTGATGGATCCTTTGCTTCCTTTGCCAACATCGTCCTCGCTGTCGTAATAAGAGATGACTCCATTCTCTAAGACGAACCAGCGAGGCTGCCATCCTGATGATAAAAAACGCACATGTTTAATACAAAACAATTCAGTAACAGCACTGACTCTGTTATACCATAGGTCTTTAAATTTCTTTTTAACTTTTATATTTTCAGGTTTTATATATTCTCGAAATTGCACCCGAGTTTTGTATATTTTAAAATGATATTCAGTTTGGATTTTAGAGTTTAACATGTTTTTAAAATTTTTGTTTAATTAAAAAACATGATGTAGCAAGAAAAGTTGGTTATACAACAAACACGTGCAAAACAAAAACATAACAAAAAAACCTAAACAATTTTTCTTTAAAGATTCTGGCACTAACTCGTGACACGGAGTAACGTGACAGGGTGTAAAATTAATTGGGTTGCAGTTTTAAACAGGTCAAATGTGTCTTTCAACACCTGGAGATTTCATGTAGAGCCTGACCAGTCAGAATTTTCAAGGCCAATACTGATATCTGCTGATCCAAATGTCTGATATGTATGCTGATATTTTCCCCCTTTTTAGACATGTGCCCACTAGTGGACAAACTTTGAGACATCAACATCAATATTTCTCCCATCACGTCTTTACTTATAAAACTTTCATTTACCGGCTGTTATCGGTGCTGATACGGATATATCAGCCAATAATTATCTGTATAAATAAACTCTATCTTATACCTTATCGCCTTAACCCTATTGTTTAACATCCACAGATATTCAGTTTAACATTAAATATGACAAACATATGGGTACGTACTAAAAGTTCAGACACTTGAAGCAGGAAATGGTCGAGATTTTTGGCTTCAAAATGAATTGATTCAACCTTTAACTCTATTTTTGGCAAAGGATCATATAATGAAGTAAAAGAAAATTAAATTTAAGTCTCTTTAGAAATGTCCCTTCGGAGCAGATCGTTCTGATGACATTCACTTTCCTGCTGACAAAAAGCAGATGACAGTAGGAGTGTTTGAGGTCATAAGCAGTGTATAGTTTGTCCTCCACCACTATTATTAATAGACATGTTATGCTGGCATCATTAAGGTCAAACACCGCTTCAGGTCCTGTTACCATGCAGCTGGTTTCCATCAGAAGATACGTCCCTCAGTGGCTGTGTGTGGCTGTCAGTTCTCCTCTGAGCAACATTTAAGTCAATGCTATAAACACATTCACTCAAGTCCTGCATTTAAGTACCTTATTTATTACTTTAAACTCTACTCTATTGCATTTTAGAGTTTACAGTGATAAACATTTACTACATTTACAGTTCTTTTGCTCTAAACTGGGAGCTCCATATCTGACATTGTTGGTCTGATATTTCCACAAATATCCCTTCTTAGGTTTGGACACCCAAATGTATTTAATTTTCTTTAGTCTGTGAAGACCCACTCCACCCCACCTTCTTTTCAGTCTATCTATGTGTGCGTATATTTCCATTCAGCAACACTGGCAACATCTGGGCCCTTGGTGCAAGTCCTCTATTAAAGCCCTTAGAGCTTACTTGATGTGTAGTTCTCTTCCCTGAGAAACCTCCTTTGGATTTTGGTTTCTTGAATCTTAAACAATCTCTTTAGTCATCCACTCACTTGCACCACTGACAATAACACCTACAAGGTACCAGTATTAGTAGGAAGCTGAAGCCTGGGCATCGATGGACCCTCCAAAAGGACAATGACCCCGAGCAAATATTAAAATCTACCAAAGCTTGGTTTCATATAACCAAACTGCAGGCCTTTGGATCTGAGGAACAGCTGAGATTCCTTAAAAGCACGTTGGTGCACTACAAAGAACTAAATGCACTTTCCAAGAAGAAGGTGAATAATTTTAAGATAGCAGCATTCACCAAAATGACCTTGTTTTGTTTGATTTGCAAACACACACACACACCACCACTACTACCACTGTCACCAACAACAACTTTAGCTTAATAAAGATATTCAAAACACACTTGTAATTTGTGTAATGTGACTATTGTAAATTGCTGAATTATTGTAACTTTTGCCAGTAAACCTGGCATGCAGTGGGGATTGAATAACTCTGCTTCCAACTGTCTCTAAAGATCATAACAAAGTGACTTCAATGTTTTAATTTAGTTAAGCGCTAAAGACCCATGTGTAGGTGGGAATTATAAATGCTAAAACTTAGGGAAAAAATGTATTTACTGTTTGTCCAGGTCTAATTACTTGGAATATTTTGAAAGCTCAGCATTTACAATGTAGTGATGTCTTACATTTCACCATGTCGAAAAGGGATTTCCTGACTTTTAATGCTGTAACTAAGTTTTTGCAGCAATACCTCGGTTTTGGCATGACGCTGATTAGCAACATAATTCTGACTAAATAAATCCAACATTGCATTAATTTACAACCACAAGCAGCAGCCGCACAGTAACATGTACATTTTAAATTTAATATTAGCTTGTTAGCTAACCTACAAATGTAGAAGCTTGTAACACATGTAAAACTGTCTGCCGTTATTCAAAACTAACACGGCTAATTCAAATCAGTTCTTAGAAAGACTCACCTGTCATGTAGTTCGTCCATTTGTAAAGTATCCCCTCCATGTCTTCGCTTCACATCGGCTAACGTCGCTAGCCTTTTCCGTTGCCAGGCTAGCTGCAGCCGATCACTAGCTGTGTGTAGCTAACGGTCGCAGTAACCCTTGGTTTTCTCTGTAGCGCTGCTGGTTATGTAAAACATGAGTGAAGTGTTCGTGGCTTGTGACGGCTGAATGACAGTGTCAGCGGGTAAAAATAAAGCTGAGGTGTTGATTTGTTCTGAGCTGCTCGGAAACTCGACGGCTAACTTCTGGCCACTCAGCTGATGGAGAAAAATGTCAACAAACCACCAGGTTCTCTACGGAGTCCCGGAGCAGCCATTCCACGTGAACGCAAAAATACAAAAAGAAATTTGTTTTGAATTTACGCAAATATTCAATTATTTTCAGTTTTATGGTCGAAAATATATAATTTTGTCTTCTATATTCATTTAATAACTCATTTTGTCGATAATTTTTTATTAGTATTTTATTTTGCAAAATATACTTTTGTACGTTTCTTAATTAAAAAAACAAGGCTTTTGAAAATGTCATACATACATGTCACACAATGTCGTACATACAATTGAATTTGCTGAGGTAGAAATTGTGATTTTGTAAAACAATTTAGTTTATTCTTAATCAGTTCCCTGATTAATAAACCGAACAACAGAAGGAAGCGCCATGATTTTCCAATATAAACAAACTAGTGACAGTTTCCAGGCAACATAAGTTAAAGTAATCGGTAATTTAGACAAAGTACCTTACAAAGTGTGGGCAGATTTCTAAAGGAAAACACTAAACAGCAGATTTTTGAGAAGTTTAAACCTCTTGAGTAACATCTGAACAATGAACAGCTACCATAGCAATGTCTGTAGTGAGCTTTTTCTGGAGGGAAAGTTCTGTGACTCTGTGATCCGAGCTGGAGATGTTGAGTTTAAAATTCACAGGATCGTCCTCTGCAACTGCAGCACATACTTCAGGTGAGCAGGCCTGTGTTGTTTGGCTGTGTGGGTTCTGCACTTATCCCACTTCAAAGGTTTCATGTAACACAGTGCAGCAGGTATTGGGATGTTTCAATGTTACGGTCTACTTTTTGATCAGTAGAAATGTTCAGGAGCAAGTTTTAGAGGTAAAAAAGATCGATCCTGTATTTTTATGTAGTTATTTATTTCTTTTAGGTTTGTTGGGATATATATATATATATATATATATATAACACAAACATATATATATATATATATGTTTGTGTTTGACTCCACAATGAGCCTTTAACAGCTGGTTTGAAAGATAACAGACGCTGCAAAATGGCTTTCTCATTCTATGGCATCAGCAAAGCTGTGCACAAACTGGCCAGCACCGAAAGTAATGGGAACACATCAGTGGTGATATTAGCTGTGCCTTCACCGATTTAGCTGAAATTGTATGTCTAAATAGGCAGTTAATCATCTTAGGGCCAGACTGAGAGGTGGCCAATGATATGCCATTCCAGTTGCAGTGGGACATGTCCGCTCTTTCCAATTCTGTCTAGTCAGTAAATTTGATCATGTGAAATTCAGTTATTATATTTGCAGCTATTTAATGCACACTGTCCTGTGATACTGTTTAGGAATATTTGCTGCAGTGTCTAGACTGTCTGTCTAAACATAGCAGCGATGCTGAAAGTTTTTCTGCACATGCCTGAATAGATTACCTTAAACGGTCGATTGCCCATTAAAAGCAAGTCAAGGTGCAGATTTTTGTAACTTTAATTTCATAACTCTTTGATCACACATGCTTGAGCAAGCTCAAGTAAGCATGTAGCTGAAAAATTCTACAAATGCTATTTAACCACAAGCTGCATGACATCAACTACTTTACAGTTTCATGACAGAGAGATAATGTGAAAATGTTGATCTGAATCTGCACAGGGATCTCTTCTTCAAAAAACCACAACTGTCAAACCAGGTCTACAACTTCCCCACTGTGTCCCCAAAAGCAATGAGCCTCATTTTGCAATATGCCTATACCCAGTCTGTTGTGGTGACGGAGGACAATGTACTGGAGCTGTTGGTGGAAGCAAACCACTTTACTATCACTGGCATCATTCAAGACTGCTGGGACTTCCTGGAGAGAAAGCTTTGTGTCAATAACTGCATCAATATCTGCAACCTGGCAGACTTACACAACTGTCCTGACCTCAGGGGAAAGGCCTATCTCTACATCCTCAATCACTTTGAAGAGGTTGCAGCACTCTCCTTGGAGTTCTTGCAGCTCTCTGTGCAGCAACTATCAGATATTATCGAGAAGGATGAGCTCAATGTAAAGCAGGAGAGCGCTGTGTTTGAGGCCATTCTCAGATGGATCAACTATGCCCCTGAGGAACGTGGGTGTGAAATGCCCACACTGCTGAGTAAGGTAACTAAAAGTGGGATATCAATTTAATTGCTGTTCTAAGTGCATTTATTTTGTTTATTACTGAGTGAGTGGCTGTTGAATGAATGGTACAGTTTGAAAGTATAGAAAGTAACTTCCACTGTAGCAATTTTAATTAGTAGTAAAAAATAAAACATAAGTCACCATACTTTATAACATTATTCTATAAGTAAAGGTAATTTGCTGATCATACATAATATTCTCATAAATTCTCATATATTCAAACGTCTCTGAGATTTTTAAGAGATACACATTTGGTATCAATTTGAAAATCCTGAATTGCTTTCTTTTCGAGCTATTGTGTTTACAAAGTTGGGCGTCCAGGCCGCCCACCTGTCCACCCAACAGGGTGACGACAATACCCCATCAGCCTTTTATGGCTGAGGCGTAAAAAGGTAAAATTGCAATGGCAGAATTACTCAAACTTAAGGCTTTGTAATAGAGTTAATCTAGGAGAATAATTCTTCTTCCTGTTTATCCCATTGGAAAAAAAAGTGTTTGCAATTCACTTGTGAGAGTGTGCATAAGAAGGTGCTCATCATTTAGTCCTTAATAAATTGTAAAAGAATTATTTACACTTGTTTCCAAATAAAACTGGCCGTTGTTTTTGCAGTTTCAGAAATGCATTATTGATAATGTGTCTGAAAATGACAACAACAACAAAAAACAACATTTAAGCACTTTAGCTTTTCTGACAGAAAGTTGACTTTGCCCAGAGTGTTCTGCCAGAACATTGGTCCTCAATAATTTACAACAGGACACACTCTCTGTGTGGGACCTTCTTTCTACAGTAGCTTACTCAGATCATGGCATTGGCACTTGACTGTGGTGATGTCGTGGTTGTTTCGAGGTAATGCCATGATCTGCCGTTGCTGTTTGGCAGGTGATGCTGTGGCTGTGGAGGCGATGCCAGGAGCTACCATAGCTATCTGGGTGATTCCATGATCTTTTGAGTAGAGATGTAGTGCTACACTAAAATAAATTGCGGCTGCATGACCAAATGCACATGCTCAGTTGAGTTCTGGCTGAGTTCTTGGCTCCTTCTTAAGGCAATCTAAGTTAGCAGTTAACTATACTGCTGGCTACTTCAACATCATGTATTTCTTCTTCGAATATAATCAAGACCATGTATCATATTCTTGATAATATTAGAACCACAACTTCACTAACTAATGCGTGTTGGCATGGTGGCTACGTCCAACACTTATATACAGTCTAAAGTTATATTTCTTGCCTTTTAACCTTCTGATTCTTGTTTTCATTCAGGTCCGCCTACTGTTAATGCCCATTCAGTACTTGGTTGATACTGTGAGCAGAAATGATCTGGTGAGTAGAAGTCCGGCATGCATGAACATGGTAACCACCACCATAAAGATGCTAAATGAACCCAATATGGAGAGACCTCTGACCAAAACACGGCTGCCATCTGAAGTTTTATTGGCTGTTGGTGGATGGGTGAGTGATTTCCCAAATGACAAGATTGAGTTGTACAATGTCCGAGCTGACCACTGGGTGCCACTGAGCCAGAGACGCAATGCTTCTCTGGAAGCCTATGGTTGTGCTTACCTCAATGGATGCGTCTATTGCGTCGGAGGTTGTGATTTTATAAGCTTTTCAAGTCGTGTGAGAAGATTCAGCCTCACCAGCCAAACCTGGACAGAGGTGTCGTGCATGCATGAAGAGCGGGGCTTTCTCAGTGTGGTCACACTCAATGGCTGCATATATGCTTTGGGAGGCAGCAACAAACAAAGGGAACTGAAAACTGCAGAACGATATGTACCTGACACCAACCAGTGGACTAGAATCGCATCGATGCACAAGCACAGGGTAGATGCTGGTGCTGCAACACTACACGGCAAGGTAATAGGAATTGAGGTGTGTCTCTGTCATGTTGGTTTTGTGGAGAAAGTGGCTGTTAACTGGTAATGCTAACAGCTTTGCTTAACAAGCTGCATCAATAAAATGTACAGTCAAATAATTCCATTAGAAATGCTCCAAAGGATGGCCAGAAATCCTGCTCAGTTATTAGATTTAGTGGCTCAAATAAGTCAAGGACTGGCCTACCAGACAGCTGCCATCTACACCTTAATCTGTCAGCACACTTCCCAAAGCAGTCACGAACCTAAATTTTAGCTTAGATGCTATCCATATGGATTAAGTTTTGTTTGTCTTTTGTATCTGGCTGTAAGCATGATTTTTAAGGCTATATAGTTAGATGTACAACCCATGGGGATTTATTATCTTTTGGAGCCAGCCAACCAACAGATTTATGCACTGGAACATGAGAGAGCAGTGAAATATTATTTTTCTGTGAGCTTCTGTTGGGCTAACTGTACAAAAAAATTTTTTTAATAATCTTATAAAGCTGGCCAATGGGAGTAATTTTTCAAAAATTGCATATTTTTTTAGATTACGTCACGAGTTTTTGAGAACGACATTCTTTCGTTGGTTGGTACTTTTTTCTTGCAAACTTACGACAATCCTGCAGAGGATTGTGTTTTTGTTTAGTTTAGTTTTTTTGTTAATTTAATCTCATAAATTATAAGTTGTTGGTTTTTTTTTTAAAGAACTTGGCAATTTTTTATTCATGTTTTATTTCTTTTGCCTAATATGGCACTAATAATCAAATGTATACCAGATACATTTGAAATGTCATTTTTATAATTGAAAAACTATCACGCAAAGTAGCTACGCAGAAATCTGATGAAAACATTTTTATTTTTTCAAGCTGAAACATTTCATTTTAGTAATTTTGACTCAGTCATGGTACTAATTGCAAAACTGATAGATCTAGTATAGACAATTTATGTTCAACAGTCCAGCATTATAACCTCAGAGACATGAATGATGTTTACACATGATTTTATTTTCTAGGTGTATATTTGTGGTGGTACTGGTGAAAATGAACCTCTGTCATCTGCTGAGTGCTACAACCCTGACACCAACCAGTGGACACTGATCACACCCATGGAAACAGAGAGAATGGGGGCAGCAGTGATCACCTACAATGACCAAATCTATGTAGTAAGAAGAGCATAAAACATACTCTAACTATGGACAGAAATTCAAACATGGAATTTTTATTGTATTGTATTTGGAAGTTTGTATTTTTTTCCAAGGTACCATGTAATGGATTGCTGGATTGTGATTTCTATACTGTAATTACCTTAGAATCAGATATTTCTATATCTGGAGGCCTATTTGCTTTTTCACAACAGAACATTTTTAAGTTACAGACTGTAACGGGTCCATTGTCTGTACAGGTTGGTGGCTTCAACGGTATCACTCAGATGCGTAGTGTCATCGCATATGACCCAACAACAAGACACTGGCGCAATGTGGCTCCCATGTTACACCCTCGTGAAAACTTCGGCATTGCAGTGTTGGAGGACCAGCTGTATGTGGTTGGAGGTTTCCAAAATGGCGGCTCATTCTGCAATGTGGAGCGCTACGACAAAGAGACCAACATGTGGTACACTGTCAGCGACAAAGGGATGGCCCAAGGTGCTGTCAGCTGTTGCGTTCTGAAGCGAAACCCCGATGTGACTGCTTATCTGTCATAATTATTTCATATAAAGAAATAAAGAAATACATTTTTCTTTCATAAACAACTGGCTGTTTTTCTGCTTAAGATCCTGAGGTCTGACCTCCCAGTGAAAAAGTCTCTTTTAGCTGAACAGAGCACGTGGACTTTCTTTTCAACATGATGGGCATTGCAGCTTCCACATTTTATGGCCACAAGGGAGGATAACAGCTGTGATATTAAGATCCTATTGGTAAACTTTAGATTGTTTCTTCACTAATAGGTGATCCATTCAAGCCTCCATCTTCATGTCCACCACCCTAATCCATATCACTGCTGCGATTCCATTCTGCTGGGATGGACCACCGGAGTCTAACCAACAAATACCTCAAATCATGTTCAGTTCCTTCGATTGATCGCTCCTTATTGAAATTAAGCTGATGTGTTTTCTGAAACCTCGTCTGTAGAAATATTAAATATTCTGGCATTTAAATTTATAACATTTGAAATTATTTTGAAACACAGGAATTTACAACAGGAACAATAGGAAATGCCCTTTGTTTTGTTTGAAGTCATTATGTCACCATGAGAAGGCTCAACATCTTACTGAGGCCTCAGTCACATGCCCAGACATCAGTCAGCAATCCTCTGGCAGCCACAGCTCATTAAAGAAAAATGTGTATTCCCACATCAGTTGGTGAGTGGTTGCTGGAGGTTGCCACGTGAAATACTGTAGTTTACAACAGGGTATACCGTGCTTCACTAAAAACCTCCTTGTGATTGCTGTAGTTGTAGGCAGATTGTTGCTTCTTTGCAAACACTAGCCAATTACTAAAAAAAAAGCTGTAATGAAAAATGTATGGTAACCTGGAAATCACCGCAGTACCGGTGAACGATCTTCATTTCCAGTTTACATAAATGTTTTCAACTTTCACTGCCATTTGGCGACTTGTTGGAGAGTGTTTGTAGAAAAGTTGGATACTTTTATCTAAAACACAAGTGACAATCATTGGCAATCTGCTGGCAAGAAAGCAATCACAAGGAGGGTTTTGGCCAGCACCGTCTTAGCAACCATTTATATTAACAGCTAGTCACCAACCAGACAAGGAATATATATTTCTCTTTAGACACCACTGCTTGCCAGTGGGCCAAGTCTCTTTGTGACTGAGGCCTAACCATAACAAACACACTTTAACTTGAAGTTTCAAAAAGTGTTAGAGATAAATGCTTGTAATAAAACTAGAAGTTTAATTACTACTAGAAACTAGAAGTTTTAGTACTAGAAGTTTAACTTCTAGTAATGTAAGTATATTTTTATATTAACTTCAAAACCTACATAAAAGTGCTTGGTAAATCTTTTTTCTTTCTATTGCTTCGGTTCTTTAACACTCACCCACTCGCCTTTTTTCCATGACATGGTCATAGGTTTATAAAACATGCACATAGCCAGCATGATGTTGCCCACTGGTTTGTGAAATCCCATTTCTGAAACCTCAAAATGAGCATTCTGACCTTGACTAACTTATCTTTGATGAAGGACAATGCATTATATGGTAGTAATTAGATGAGCTTTTTATCTAGCTTTAGCTAGCATTCTAGGGCCTTTTTACATCCTTGCCACCAAACTGAGGAGAAAGAACTAAGATGAAAAGACTCTGGGGTTTCAGTTGACAGTACATTCACCTGTGACTTAATGTTGTTGACCAGACTTATCTGGTTACATTTAAGCAATGTTAGCCCCATTTGCACAGTCCCTTAACTAAAGCGCTTCTCCAAAGTAAAACCACACATCCATATTGGATCTGACTAACCATTCCCTATCAGACCTATAGAAAAGCTTCAGTGTGGGCCTAAGAGAGCACAGACTTGTCGTTACTGCCACAGTAAGGACAAGGCTGGGATGGGATTATAACGTCTCTTGGTGAGTCACCTGAGTCACTTCTATTCAGTGTAATCACAAAACAACCCGCAGGAAGAAAAATACACATTGAACATTTGTGTCAAATTGATACCCTTATCTTCAGAAATGAAAATGTGATTACTTAATCTAAGTAAGATAAGCAGGCAACGGAGCTCCTACAAGCAAAGACCATATGAGTAGATGTACATGGTGCACCACCCATCCACTTAATCATCCATCCATTAAGACCACCAAATCCTGATTAACTGACACAGACAACCCTTTTGGAATGGATCCTGTGTTTAAATGTGCACAACACATCAGGTGTTCTGTGAGCCAGCTCAACCATCTTCAGCGTAGTTTTCTCACCTACTTTAATGTCCAATTAAAGTAGGTGAAATCCAATTAGAGTTACAAAGGCTGACTGTAATTGGATCCACAGTTTATGAAATGAATGCATCATGTCACACCAGTAAGACTTGAAACTGAGAACATAAATTCTTCATAAACTGTTGAATTAGGTCATATATCACTTTACAGAAAGAGCTTTTTGCCACGGGAATTTTACACAGATGTCATTTTGAACCTTAAGATAGGATGCAAGTTAAAGTTACTCCAGCTGTGGCTTCAATTTTCAGACCTTGCAATTGCCTTTTATCTTTTTTTAAGACACTGTTTGAGAGAAATATTCATCATGTGTTTATTTCGATTGCAGAAACATTTTTTTTTAATTACTGGTTGATTCTAAACAACAGGGCAGCTTCTGTATACTCTGTATTATGTGTTTGAATATGATTGAGCTTCTATTAGTTGAAACTAGTAGTAGAAAGGGATGTCATTCATGCAGAAGTCAGGTTGCAGGCTCTCAAAGGTGCAGTCAGACGTATCCATGGCACATCGACCGCAGTGGCAACTCAAAGCCACGGGGTAGGTGACGATCGGGTCTACACCAGGTGGACAGTCGGGAAGCTCAAATGTTTTATAGTACAGGTCCCGGTATGTGCACACATGCTGGTACACGTTGCTGAATGGTATCTTGATGACAGGGTCCTAAAGGGAGGAGAAAGTGAAACGGTGTCCTCACAAAAATGTTGTTATAACACTGCAGAAGTCACTGTTTTTAAACAAGAAATTCACCTAAAATTTTAAATCAGGTTTCAAAGTCCTGGATTTAGGCATAAAGTCTTACTGTTAAACTGCTGTGCATCATGGTGAGATAAAGGTAATGTTCTCAATGAACAATGTGCCAACACAGTGCAGCTACCTATTTCTCCCACAGAGGTTGATTATCTTGTTAATAGTGTTTCATCTTCACTATGTTCAACTCTGCATACTGTGCTCCTCAAATTTAGAACTAATGGACTCCCTGGTAACACTCACAAATACACCATAAAGTAGTAAAATGTACTGAGGGGGTTTTAAAAGTAGAATGGGAGGCAGAGCGTCCAGCCTTCAGGCCCCTCATGGGCTGGATCAGGTGACTGAACCCTCCCTCAGTGACACTGCAGCAGGTCTACCCTGCTGGAGACTTCCCATGATGTGGTTTTATTGGATTTATTTTTTTATGCACCACTCTGATTTTAATAATTATTTATTATTGATCTTTTACGCAGTGTGTCTTCCTCCCCTCACCCCAAACCAGTCGCAGCAGATTGCTATCCCTCCCCGAGCCTGGTACTGCTGGAGTTTTATTCCTGTTAAAAGGGCGTTCTTCCTCCCCGATGTCGCTAAGTGCTTGCTCTAAAGGGGTCATCTGATTGGTGGAATTCTGTCTGTATTATTGTAGGGTCTTTCCCTTACAATATAAAGCACCTTGAGGTGACTGTTGTTGTGATTTGGTGCTATTTAAATAAAAAATAACTGAAATTGAATTGAATTCCATTACTTTTGCTGAAAAGAAAGTTTTTAGTGTCTGTGACACAGATACAGGTGAAATACACTGACCTTCTTTCCAGTTTAATCGCTTACATCTTTCTAATAAAGTTGTGCAGTCACAAGACAAATATACTAAACACACAGCTTAACTTTACTACAAACAGCAGCTGGCAGCATGTTTGTGATTTTATGAGCCCTTCAACGTAACCCTCCTGTTTTCACCACAATAAAATCCACAGACACATCAAATGATAAGTGAAAATAGCTTGAAGCAGCAGCTGACACATTCTTAATAACACGTTTTTTTTAAACCACAGTTATACAGGTATTCGTTTTTTTGCTGATCAATAAGCTTTAGAGGCACCACAACTGACTGACTTGCTGAGAAGACTTTCCCAATTTATAAACAACTGAAGGGGAAGTTTTGCATAATGTGCATCAGTGCATAGTATGTGGACTGTAACACCAGTCAGTGTAGGCGGTGTCTGCAGCCAGCAGCTGAAAATGTAGAAAGAAAGAAAAGAGTCTGATATTAATATGTGGTAACACTTTATAACACGACCCGCGAATAAGGTGCAAGTACCCTCGACTTACACGCATTTTGCAGATAACAAGTCAGGTTTTTGCAAGAAACAATGAAACAAGTACACTGTAAGTACCCTGTACTTTCTGGGGCGCGGGTTGTGTTATGGAGTGACTAAGATGCAAGTGCCCTGTACTAACATGCAATTTGCGGGCAACAGGGTGCAAGTACCGGACATTTATGTGCAATTTGCAGGCAAGTGCAGGGTACTTACAGTGTACTTGTTTTTTTTTTCTTGCAAAAACCTGACTTGTCTGCAAAATGCATGTAAGTAGAGGGTACTTGCACCTTATTCTCGGGTCGTGTTATAAAGTGTTACCTTATGTTTTCTTAAAGAATCAAATAAGCCCTCGCTGTATTATTTTTTGGCTTTCTGGCCTCCAAATTATTTGTTTTTTTCTCCTGATTTTTGCAGCTTTGAACTTCTTTTGGTTTACATTTCTCTCCTTTACATTCATGAACCACATTACCTTGGTGATGCAGTGTCCACTGCAGATGGTTGTCTCCACTGGATGACAGCTGGGACAGCCCTGCTTCTCCAGAGACACCGTCTGGTTGATGAGCTGACAGGGAGGCAGCTGGAAGGCCGCTGGTGGTGGAACAAGTTTTTATTTGGTTACAAAAATAAAAGCCTAAAACTCTCTATTTCATACAAGAAAAGATGGAAATAGACAAATACTCTGCTTGTTTCTGATTTTGGTATATGTAATACAGGATGTTATGTAGCTTTTAAACTTTTGTTTATGTACACATCCCATAGAAGTCCTACACACATACAAATTTATATTATTAGCATCTTTAAAACAAGAATGACAGACTCCTCAGCCTTACAATAATCATTCTGTTTTCTTACCTGCAGGAGATAAGATGAAAGTTGAAGCTCCAACAAACAAACTCAACATCAGAGCAAGAAGCAGTCTACTAATCTGTGCCATCATTCTGTAGGCGGCAAGTTGCATTAGTTAGTCACTTAGTTAATTATTCCTTAAGACTTTTCAGCTAGCAAGCGTAATGATGGGGGGCATTGTGCAAAGTTATTTATTTAGACTGTATCGGGTGTAATTCTATTTTAAGTGAGAAAAATGAAACGTATTGTCCTCTTTTTGTGTTCATTTTTCAGATTAAGTAAAGAATAAGTCTTTAATAGGGTGTTACACCACTGTCCTTGGGGAAAATCTGTGTCACTAACATATCTATACATAAGTAAAACATACAATATATGCAAACAAATCATTAATAACTCATCTAATATCTATTAATTAGGTCAGCATATACTGCAAAATTGCCAGCTTTTCTATTAATGATATTTCTTGAGCTCTGTATTTATAATACGGATGCTTAAATACAGAATAAAGTTTTAAAGTTAATATTATAGATATGTAAATATCTATATAGCCCTCCACATTAAAACAGCATTCATATAAATCATCTGTCTGCCAGTAACAACAGCATGACTTACCTCTCTGGTGGCTGCAGGCAGTGTCTGGAGGTAAGCTGTCCAGCTTTATAAAGCACACAGGAGTCAAGTATCTAGTACCAAACAAGCTCGTATAGGATATCAGTGTTAATCCCAACTACCTGTTTTTATGAGGATAGAACATTTAAAGTTGTCTTTACCCACAAGCTGGCAGAAGTATAACTTTAAGAGGAAAAAAAAGATTTTTAAAAACCTTTTTTGACACTGAAGCACCAACTAAACATGCAGTCTTCCCTTTAACCATTTAAAATAAAAGTCAGTTGAGAGAATGCTTAAAATTCTGCTCAAATAACTTTTCTAATATATCTGACACAAACTTTAAGCAATGCTGGAGACTGTTTATGTCATTCCCCCTGTTATAGGTACAGTGCTCATGTCTTTAATCTTCCTCTTTAATTTTTTTGATATTCAATCAGACTCCTAAAGTGATATAACAATAGAAAAAATAATTACCAACAAAAACAGGATGACTGCTAATCTGTTGTGGATGCAATGAAATAACCTTGTTTTTTAAATGGGGGATCACCGTGACATGCAGGCTTCCTGTTTGACGTTGTTTATTGGAAACGTTTATCCTGTCACATAATTCCTGTCAGGATTAATGTTTGTGACAGGTTAGGATGACGCAGCACTGTGACTTGAGTTTCCTTAGTTTTCATTTAACTGATTAACCATTTATTTCCTGTATCCATTTTCTATAAACACATAAAACAATGCCGCACAGTCTGTATTTAGAACATACTGTCTTTAACCAAACTATTGCAGTTTATTGCAATTTGTTTTCTTAAAGAGATTAGGCACATCTACAAGCTGAAAGTGATTGCTAATGTTTCTGTCCTTTATTTATTTATTCTTTTAGGTCGTATATCTTTGCTTATATTGGCAAATAGGTACTGTAGTAAACAGGATAGTTTGTTTTTTTGTTTTTGACTACGTTACTACTGCAGTCATTTTTGGAAGTAAGTTTGATATATCTTTCATTAATCAGGGTAAAAAGTCTCTTTGATATTAAAATTGTGTTTTTAAGAGAGATCTGGCAAAGGGGACAACAGAAATTATAAAAATAAATAAATTAATAAATAAATAAATAACATCACAGTTCTATAAGCATCTTTTAAGTGACCAAAAATGCCTGGATTGATTATAATGTAGGTACAATAATAAAGAGTCATAGAGATACTTGCTAAACAGGTCATTACTTTACTTTTATGTCTAAACCCTTTATAAATCCAGTTCACTACGCTCTATGTACTAAACGAAGTAGCGATATTAGACGTGAAAAATTGGAAATCGTTTTTGGGTTTGTTTTTTTTTTTTTTTGCAGACGCCGGAACCAATCATCTTCTGTACGTTCGAGTCGGCGACTCATAGTGGACGGACCACTCGGCAGGTACAACGCATGCGCACGGAGGCAATGTTGTTACGAAAGTCATTATATGTGTTTTTAATATAAATTAAACTTGCACGTTGAAGGAGGACACAAATACGGCGGCTGTATGGCAGGAGAGGATGAGGAGACTCGGCCCAAGGTGAGAGCTTGAAGGAAGTCGATGGAATCGCGGCGGGAAAACGTTGATGTTTGCGGAAGGTCAACATCAGCCGATTTGATTAAGCTTATTTAATTTAAACTGTTGGAGAAAACGAGAAAATTATAAGTTAACAACGAGCTTCATTCGAGTTATTGACCACATTATCCACGATTTCTGTAAAACACTTGCCTGTGTTCACGACAACACATTTAAACATTTTCAACATGAACATCTGATTATTCCCTAACTGACACACACAGTGTTCACACAGCACTTATAGACAAAGACTGAATTAGATTTTGGCAGGATTTAAGATCGACGTGTATGTCTTTACTGTGTGTTCTTCAGGGTCTGAGGCTGCTGGGGATCCTGGATGTCCAGAACACTCCTTGTGCCAGGGAGGCCATCCTGCATGGGGCTGGAGGCTCAGTAGCTGCTGGGCTGCTTTATTTTCTGGCTACCAGTGGGTCTCGAGTCTGAGATGTCTCTGAATTTATGCTTGATTGTTTTTATTACTGTCACTCAAATGTTAAAGTACAGCTACTTTCGGACGCTCCCTTGCCACAAGGGGTCGCCACAGCAGGTCGCAATAAACAGTAGACTGTAGTCAACAGGATTTATAAAGGGGATGTGCATAAAATAAAGAAATTTAGTGTTTTGTAATTATTTTTATAATGCTGCATTATGTATATACATTATACTCAATCCAGTTCTTACCAATCCAGATATATAGAAATAAATAGAGCTCTATTGACAAGATCGCTATTTAAAAGAGATTTTTAATGACAATGAGACTTTAGCTGGATAAAAACAGGAAATATAAAAGTCACTTTGCCAAAACCTGATTGCAGCTTCTACCTTGTGAGAGGGATGCTGTTTGTGGCTCAAAATTACTTTATATGATTCACAAGAAATCTATTTGACATACGTTTCACAGATTATAGGCCAACAAGTCACAACGGTTTAAATACAGGCAATCGTTTTTTTGTCACATAACACAAATCACTTTTTGGCACAGCGTGGAATACCCTTCCTGACGCAGTATCAGAGGGGACTCGTGTCTTGGTTGGGATGTGAAGTTATTTACTATAATTTTCTTGTACAGTTTATCATGCAAAGCCAAAACCTCTTGATGTTGCCAAACCTTAGTATACATTTTATGATAGTCCCTTTAAACAGTTGTTCTTAGATTTATCTAACTTGTTTTCCTCAGGTCGGGTGAAGAGGTCTTTTGACGTGGGATTTGCAGGTTTTATGGTGACCACACTCGGGTCCTGGTAAGGACACAAGTTTTCTTCAGCGCCTTTCATATTTTAGTCAGAATAAACATTTCTGTTTTTGGCTCTTTCCTGCCTGTCTAGCTTGTTTACTACTCGGTTTTGTAACTGGAATGCTCGTGTTTCTTCCCACTGTCAAGGTTTTATTGCAGGATGAACAACGCTAAGCTCCGTGTGCAGCAGAGGCTGATACAGGAAGGCATCAAAAACAAAGTCATGTATGAAGGAACTGTTATGGACCCCTCAAAAAAAGGCAAAGCAGAAGCACCTTCAGGCCCCTCGTGACCTCTAGCTCTTCTCCCCTCGGAGGATAAAAGCTAGCGCAAACAGACTGAACTGAGTGTGTCTGAACTGACGGACAACATTATTAGAAACATTTTATGGGTGTTTTTCGGTGTTGGATTGTTAAGCAGCTCTTTCTCTGTTATTGAAATTTCTTTATAATCTGGAACCACAAAGCTAGACTGTTAGTTTCCTGTTCCAGTCCCTGACATGATGATTTTGACTGATTTTCACTGTATCCTAATGCTAAACTAATAAAAGAAGTATTGACTTTGTTTTATTTGCAAGTTTTAAAATGATGATCAGGTAATATTCCTCATATTCTTTAAGTTATGAATGGGTTATGCTAAACATCAGCCTCTACATAATGTAAAAAAAAACTAAACTACTAGTGTGAATCTCAACTGTTGTTTTATGCTATTAAAGCAACAGAATCAAAAGGTGTATCACAAATGAATCAAAATAAGGATGTGGTGAAGTCTTTTCATTGGTGTTTGGATGTGCTGAATACTTGTTTCTCCCACAGAGAGCAGCAGGATTTGTGATTCAGTGTTGACTCAGTCTTTAAATTCACTGTAACCCCCCTGAAGGTTTGATGATTTAATATGTAACAGTTAAATGCTTGCAAAATTAAACATTTAAATTTAAAAACATGAAAGGGCCTCATCTAGAAATTGTAATTGATGTTTTTGTTACTATAAACTTTTCAGTGATTGAACTATTAATAAAATTACTGCGAGGCCAAACGAGGCATCGGAACTGAAAGGTTTAGCTTAAATTCTGAGTCTGTTACCAGGGTAACAGTCTCTGTGATCCTAGCTTACTGGCAGGTTTTCTTTAACAAACTGAGCTTCTCTCGGACTCCTCTTCTCCAGCTGCACCTGAACCAGCTGACTGAGGCTCTTTTTAATTTCTTCGATCACAAAGTTGCCATCCGTTATTAATCTGTTACTTTAGTTTGTTCAGTTTTTTCAGCACAGAATAAAATCTAAAGAATACATCTATATACCTCTGTGACTGTGTTGATAGTTAGGCAGCTGTCAGGTTGTCAGCCTCTTACTGTAGTGATCATGTATGTATGAAATTTCAAACATGCCGATCTGTGAACAAAACTAGATTAAAAAAAGTTTAACATGAGATTTTGGTTGAAGGTTGCAGATATGATCATGACCAAGTACACAAAGTTTGAGCTTCAGCATCTTTTACCTGAAAACCACCTAAATCAGTAACACTGGCTTTAAACAGTATCCACAATTAGTTTATAATTAAAATGTGTTTTTTATCTGTTTGATTCATGTTTTTTTTTTAGCTTCCACTTCTGTCACTTATGTTTTGTCCCTCTCAGTTTACAGCACATGGAAAAGAAAGAATCACATGGAAAATT
>VOQK01007092.1:29793-42316 GCA_015052645.1 Benitochromis conjunctus | reverse complement strand
GAGAAAGAAAAAAACCCCCCCCCCCCCCCCCCCCCCCCAAAAAAAAAAAAAAACTTTTATATGAATGACTCCACTCATCTGACTTAAATGCTCGTCTTAGTGTCACGTGATCTATAAAACACTTACTTGGGCCTAGTTTCCAAGTAAGATATTCTTATAAAATTGTTATAATACTGCTTCATTGGTGGATTTCTCCTCTATCCGTGCCCACTCGCTCGTCAGGAGGCCGCCCATGCCTCCAGCTTCCGCTCGCATTGTAGGGTGGTCCAGAAGAAGGAAACAGCGGAGCAAAAATGGGAGTAGAAATTCAGACTATAACTCCGGGTGACGGTGAGAATTGTGTGACTTGTTTAACATCCTAATACTTGTTTTTATTCTGAGAGTGTGCGCTTCATTATTCCGCCACTTTAATCTCTGTTTCTCCTGTTTTCAGGGCGGACTTTTCCGAAGAAGGGGCAGCGCGTCGTGGTGCACTATGTCGGTGAGTGCGGAGGCTGGAGCTCCGAGATTTGGACGCTGATTTGGATGCTTTTTAACGTTTTGAATGTTTCCTGTAGCCTCTGCCTGGATGAAAGGTGCCTGATTGGGTGAAATGTGAGCCAAGTTAGTTTCATCTAACAGTACCTGAGTTACCATTGCTTCTTCTGCTGGTTAGCATTGCAGCTAGCTTCTGTTAACAGACTGAATATTGTGACTGCTGGGCTAACATCAGCTATGCTGAGGCTCGCATACTTTTATTATCCCCCTAGTCTTTTAAACCGACCAGACCTGTCTTTATTTGAGGGGCCGAAGTGTAGTTAAGTTCGTTGAGCTGAAGCTTCCTAACGTAAACTATCCGGGAACCCGTTATACTAACGCTAGCATCACGGCTAAGCAGTTAGCTCATGTTAGAGCAGACAGCCGGGTGCAGAAAAGTGGGATTAGTTATCAACAAGCCGAGCTCTGTGCTCGAGTTGGATATTCAAACATCTCTAACCAGCCTTCGCACTCACATTTCATTACCAGGCACACTGGCAGACGGGAAAGTGTTTGACTCTTCGAGGTCCCGGGGGAAGCCGTTCAAATTCAGGATCGGACACCAGGAGGTGATTCGGGGATGGGAAGAAGGAGTAGCCCTGGTGAGCGAGATTTCCACAATTAATAGCTTTATACAGGTATTGCTTAACTAGCTATGTTTTTCCTTACACCGGCTAAAAGTAACGATTGTAATCTTCCTCTCGTGGGGGGCATGATAGGTTTACATAGTTATAGTTACTTTTAACTGTGTTGCTTATATAGGCAAGTATTTAGCCCAATCTCAGCTGTAACCTCTGTCAGTTGTGACGGGTCTGGACAGAACTTGTGTGATTCATGGTATTATTTTTACATAAGTGGGATTTTTTTTTTTTTTAATGGATTTTTGTGGCAAAAATGATTCATTCTCCAGGTAAAAACTCCTGTTTGTCTTGGGTAACAAAATATCTTTGCCTCACTTGGTGGAGGAGTACTGCTCATAGTTAAATTCCTACACAAAACAACATTAACCTCTTTTATTAGAACTGAATACATCCAAATAGGATTCACAGCGCTTTTAGTGGTCTCAAGTGATGCTGGAGCGTCTCTGTTCTCTTTTCTTCATCCTCTGTCTGCCTTTCCTGTTACTGAATGCCACAGAGCCTGTTCCAGGTGTTAACACGCTGTTATGATACTTTGCCACCATTAACCCAGTGTAATTTTGCAATTGTGCAATTATAACTGTTAGAAATACTTTATCTTTAATGATATAATGCTATGATGTTTGTTCTGTTGTTTCCAGCTTGAGTTTTAATGAACCATGTAAGATTTGGGGTCTTTACATGCATGATCAGAAGGGAGAACAGAAGACCTATTATGCCCAATTTAGTTTCTACTAAAGTAGCTATTATAGGATTAGAAGGGTGGGTAATATAGCCTGAAAATTATATCGCAGCATTTCAAGAACACTTAAGAAAACAAGAACTGCGATGCAGGAAAAATGTTTTATTGATGCTTGCAGGCAGTAGTTTTTATAAGTGAAAGTAAATGAAGGGAATTTTCCATGGTTTTTTTTTCCCAGTAAGTTCCTGTCGTTGATGGCACGATTCCTAATTTGAAGTGTGAATGTACTGAAACAAGGTGCCAGCAGTAACATTATGTCCAGTGACACAGCATAAATCAAATGTCAGCACAAAGCAGCCCAGGCAGTTTTTCTTTCCTAGAAAATTTAAGTGAAAGTATAAAAAAAACAAAAAAAACCCTGCTCAGTATTTTAGTTTAACAATAGCTAAATTAACTGTACTGGAGCTGCACAGGAATGTCATGTTATAAAACCCAAAAATATTTTCTACCTGGGATGTTGTGTCTTTGGTCAAGCTTTTTATCCTTCTGGTTAAAGTCCTGCTTTTCCACCATGTAACCATGTCAGTAATTTCTATCCGCTGCTTGTGCTTCCTCTCATGTGGCGCGAGGCTAGCCAGCGATGCTTGTTGGAGTGATCTGTGGACATTTGGGTTGCACATCATGAGCTGTTAGTATCTACTCCTTTGTAGCCAGGTTGTAGTTTTCTGTTTTTGCCACAAGTGGTGAAACAAGTTTGTTGTTTTCATCCGCAGCATCAATAGTTTTCTTGCATATTTTGTAAAGCACAACAAATTTCCCACGTGTGGGACTAATAAAGGTTATCTTGTCTTATCTTATGTTCTGTTGGAGGTAATTGAAGTTTTTAGATGCTAAATCGTTATCGGAAGATGACCCTCGGCTGTCGCTCCCAGACGTGTCCATAAACGCATGGTGTTACGCTAGTAATGATATAGCTATATGACATTTTTATATCATATAAAAATTATATCTGTGCTATCGCAGATGATATGGCACAGCCTTAATTCTCCATTCAAGATAACCCTTGTTTATCATACACTGGCCCTTGGTGCAGCCACTCAGTTCATCCTCCATCTGAAACAAGCTGTTTTACATCCTCTCACTTTAAAGCAGTGATTTTCATAATGTGAGGTGCAAACATCGCAGGAACGTGAAGTGAAACAGATCTTGTTAATTTTGTTTATTTATTTATTTTAAACATGCTACTGTGATTAATTTCAATAAGCTTCTGAATAGGGATGTACCAGAAAAAGTTTGAAAACCACACCTTCAAGCTAGCCGCCTTCTGATTGGTTGCCCCTCATAAACAGTAGATTTGAACCGCAGGTGGTTTGAGTTTCTGGGGTCATGGCCTGAGATGACTGTATTAGGGATATCCCCTCTTTTTTGATGTCATTTAGAGGCAAGAATAGAAGAAAAAAAAAAATCTGAAACCAGAGCTTTTACCTCACAGAGATTGTTTATGCACTGACCTCATAATAAACATTATCCATCACTGTAACTGTACATATATGACATAAAATAAGGGGAAACATAATCATCGCACACTACATTAAATTGCTTTTTGTGACATGCTAGCATTCCCTGGCCAAGTTGGCGCTGAGCCTTGTTTTCATTTCCTTATTCAAAGAAGGGCTACACATGGCTTATTGAGAGCTTTGCTAATCTGTGGATTTGCAGGTTACTCCTGTTTGTGCGCCATCTACTCTCAGCGTCTTAAATGTCGGTCCCATAACTGGTGGTTCGTAACGTGTTCTTTGTCTATTTTGGGTTTTTAATGGCGGTTGGAAATGGCTTGTAAATGTGTTACTGCCACCTTCTGGCAGTAGTAAAGCATAACATCCTGCCAAATGCTGGTACAGCTGAAAGAGAATATGTACTCCAGACACACATGGTTGCATAATTCAGTTTTGTTTCTTCCTGCATGCTTGCCCATCCTTACTAACAATGCCTTTTGAATAACGCAGTTCAGCATCACCACAGACTGAACATTATGAAAACGGGTTTATTGGGTTGCCGTTGAATTTAACTGCATTAGTTTACGCTAAACAGAGCATGTACTATTAAGGGGCCTTTAAGTAAATCTATTACTTAGTTCGGTGGCAGCAGTAGTGTTTCATTTCCATTTTCTCCACAGATGAGTGTGGGTCAGCGGGCAAAGCTTATTTGCTCACCAGACTACGCCTACGGCAGCAAAGGTCACCCAGGGATCATCCCACCAAATGCCACTCTCACCTTTGATGTGGAGCTGATTGGTTTGGAGGCCTGAAACTTGTGCACTCAACTTTAATTCCACTCAGATTTTCAGGGTGAGATGTTTCATAATTTGAATAAGCAACATGACTAGATTTGTAACACACGGCGTAATTAGGGAAACATATGTATTAATAATCCTAAACAGTATGATCACTCACCACATGCTTACAGTGCCTATACAATTATCTTTCATTGCTTATGTCCAGAGATTAAATAGTATGGCTATAACAAGCTTTAGTGTCAGTAATCCATTCTTCCTCTCCTCCTTAATCACAGACTTTTTTTTTCTCTTCCCCCTCACTGCAGGTTGACTCCTATCTCGGGAACATGGAGGAAAAAGGTTAACAGATGATTCCTGCTCTTGATTCCTGCATAGGACCTATGTCTGTTGTTACACTATTTCACTCTCCTTTACATTTACATACAAGTCCTGTTTTGTCACTTGCTTTAAAACTTTATCCTTTATATTATACTTTAGATTCCAGACACTAATAAGTCATAGGCCATCCTATCACATGTATTTTGTCATATACTGCTTTGTATTTTTATGGTCATATTTGTTTTGTTTTTTTGACTTGACTTTTATTGCCGCTGTTTGACTAAATGCGTCTGCCACCAGGACCACGTTTTAAGTGTCATAAATACTGAATCAGTCTCATTCCTGTGGCTTTGTGGCCTTTACAATAAAATTGTATTGATTGCAGGTAATGAATTGTCTTGATTCAAAATAAGAATAAATTGTTTGACACAATATTTCTATGAATTACTTTTGTGATGTACTGTAAATAGAAAAATGCACAGAGGATGTCGTAATCGGGGGATGAAAAATCAAGCATTTTCATGAAGAGCCTAGAGGATGTGGAAGATGGTCTTAATTTATGAGCCAAAAATACCTGCTTGCTTTAATATCCACAGCTAAAGGAGGAAAATATTCCTCTAGGAATGGCTTATTTGAATCCATTAAAGAGTGATTTTAACAAAAATGACGTTTCTTTTTCTTCAAGTCATTCTGTGTCATTTCGTAACCTTTTTTGTCATTAAAGCCACAGTCAAACAGGCCTAGTGACCCACCTGGCAACCCGCAGTTGTTAGGGAAGAATGTGCATTCCCTGCAACCATAGGGTTAAAAAAAAAATTGTAATTTCAGCTGTTCAGTGGATGCTGCAGGTTGCAAAGACTTTAATTTGTCAACTGGCTTCTAGGCCTGTTACTGGGGTTTTGCACTGATGCATGAATAAGTCAAGACACTACAGGTGAACGGTATAAAATACCACCGTGTTATTTCCCCAAGTTAATATCAAGTATAATATTTTTTTAAGTCTTAGTTTTATGAAATTTTGCACTTTTTAGCGTAAAAATCGGACAAAGCTCAGGTTTGTTGGCAGATTTTTGCAGAGCTATATTTGTGTTTGGTTGGGTTTTTTTGTAATTGTTTAAAAAAAAAAAATTTTTTAAATTTTTTCTCTGTTCCAAACTTTGAGTTAGTTTCATTTTCTTTCAAATGTGGCATCAATTTTATTCTGTTTCCGTTGTTTTTGTGGTTAGTGGAATATTCTTGTTTCATTTTATTGACAAATCCATTAAAAGATTTTTACACAGCATATACTTCTTGTTTCTCCAGACAGAAAAAAATGACCTTTTCACCATGTTTTCAGGAATCAGATTGATATATCTATAAATCTATAAAAAACTTCAATAATATTAAACAGAATCAAGCTGGGGATTTTAAAGGATGTAAGTGCTAATTAAATGGAGATTTCTGGCTCAGATACAGAAGCTGCTTTGGGCTGTTCCCTTATTCACAAGGGGTCGCCACAGCGGGTAGCTCCACATGTTTGATTTGGCAGTTTTAATGCCAGGCACCCTTTAATGCTGCAACTGCAAAGGGATTTGTGTCTCCTCCCAGGATTGAACTTGTTAGGTTAGAAAAAATCAAAACACCCTTTAAAGATATACATTGTAAAAATGTACATGTAAAACTTTAAGAGGTAAATTACTTTGAAATTTCCCCTAATAATTATTGAAATAAAAAAAGTTTGCCATTGCAGATTCCCTGAAATTTTATATTTAAATATGCAGAAGAGCTGTTGTACTATCTAATACCCATGTTATTATGTCTCACTAACAAAAGAAAATAGAAAACAGAAGCATGTTTTATTTCCAAGAACAGAAGAAACACGGTATTTTTGCAATATTTGGCTGTTTCTAATGACTGAAATGACACTGAGCAAATACAAATACATAAAGGAAATACTGTCGCTTTGGAACAAAAGTCAAACAAAAATTAATAGCGTGTAATTTGAAGACAGCATTGTGTGCTGCTCCAACAGACTTTATTATACAATAAAATTGTCTCCGCTTCTTCCTCTCGCTGAACCTCTGATTAAACTTCTTGTAAAGCCTCCCTGGAAGGATCCCTGAAAGCCAAACCTTTGTTCTTTTTGCATAATAAGGCTGAAATCGGTAACTACATTTACAGCACGTCATAGTTTGTGATTACCATTGAGTCACATCAAAGGGCCACTTGAAATATGTACATTTTAATATTAATGCTCAAACACTGATACACTGCAATACGCTTGACTGCAGTGCAGTGAAAACAGCCACAGTTGATGCCAAAAATAATTCTGTTAATTCTTTCTAGAAGCTGCGCAGACATCTTTTTTTTTTTCCATGTAAAATCAGAAAATATATACTTGTGTCAAACATTGTTATCTCTTTACAAATTCACTAAAGAAAAACTGCTCTCGTGACTCATGTCATTCATCTGTGTGGATCACAGGTTACTAAATCTCAAACTTTCCCTCCTTGTCTCCTTAAGATACAATGTAGATAAATGATCTGTGTGCATTAAAGGATGAAGCGAATCAGGCTCTCTCTCTCTCTCTCTCTCTCTCTCTCTCACACACACATACACTACGCTATTTTGCTTTAAGATTCAAAACGTAATAAATCTTGTCCTTATAAAAGTATTTTTCACAATTTAGACCTTTAGATTATCTCCATTATGTAAAATAACCTTATATTAAGCTGCTTCTCTATTCTTGGTCACGGATGCACTTCTGTATTCACGTGTGACCAGCAGGATCGATGAAATGGAGTCTATACAGTTTTCCTTATGTTGTCTGTTTTAAGACACATTCAGTGGGTTTTCTTTCCTTCTTGTTTGTGCTACAAACATGAATACTTTTCCACTCTTTTGCACCCACACCCTGTGTGCTCTGTTTATTAACTGCTTCTGAACACGTCACAAAAGTGCTGACTCTAATGTACTTTTCTGCTTTGGTGAGGCATCAATGATGCCAAAGGGATTTCATGACTGTGACTCTCACATTCTCTGTGAACAATTTAGAAAATGTGATGATGAAATTAGAGAAGCATTCAGCCACAAACTCTTTTTCTTATTTTCATAATGTGTACATTGTTGCTCTGAAGGCATCGCATACTAAATGGGCTTTTTAATGCAAGCAAGAGAGTCCAAGCAAACTGTGGGTTGCATGCAAACCGCAATAAAGAGAAAACCACTTAAAGTGCAGGCAGTAGCAGGAAATACAGACTATATCAGTAAGGAAAGTATTTAATGTACAACTAATCCTTTGTTTTCTAAGGCAAAGCATGACCACAGACTCTAAAAATCTTAGTTTTGATATCCAATGCAGGGTTGAGACTGAAATGTAATAAAGTAAAGTCAGTGTTGTGCCTGGATAGGTTTGGAGTCTTTTCTTGATGCCAAACGTGGCTGAAAGTTTCAGATTGATGTTGTTCCGTTCATGCTGGCAGGTCTGTGGCCCCTGCCTGCACCCTGACGTCGAAGTGAATGGAGAGCCACAGCGCAGCAACCTCTCAGCAAGGACCCGATGTGATACACTGGCAGGACCTCCTGTGGTGCTCCTCGGCACAGCCATGCCATGGTTGGAACCACTGGCACTGCCAAAGCCAAAAGATCTACTAGGAAGTACCGGCTCCAGTGGCACCGCTGAGGGGAATGACCTTCTTCACCAGCTCCTCCATTTTCATCCATATTGTCTTCTTCTATCTCCACCACTGTAGCTTCCTGCTTAACTGGTAGTGGAGCTATAGGGTGGGGCTGGCAGGTCTGAGGCCCCGCTGGGGCCTTCATTACCTCTGCAGGTTTGTCCGGTTCTGATGTCTCTGTATTGTAAGTATACTGAGGAGGGGAGAGAGGAGGTAAAGACGATTGAAATCGTTGTGGTTCTGATGGGGTTATGTCTGCTGAGGCTAAAGAAATAACACTTGGGCCTTCTGCACTGCTTTCTTCACACAGCCAGGTCATGGTGGGGCTGCAGGCCTGTGAGCGAACCTCTGGTTTCTTCTCTGCTGCAGGGACAGGAATGGGGTTAGACTCAGTAGCAGAGACCGCAGCAGCCGTCACCGGGACTGCAGCAGCTGTAACTGGGGCCTCCTCCTGAGGTAAGTGCAGAAACAAGTGATGGTGGGGGAGGTAGGTGTGTCCACTGCACCGGCAGCTGCTACTGAGAGTGTGGCAGGAGTGTGAGATTGGCAACACAGCCCCCCCGGTGCACAACCTTTCATAGGTGGAAGAGCGTGGGACGGTTGGGGGGCCTCGGATGTGGCCCTGTGCCGGCAGCTGCTCTGACAGCAGGGCCGCCTCCAGGAGCAGGTGAGTTTGTCCTGCTGTTTGAGACGCTCCACTCGGCTCAGGAGCACTTGAGCCGCGTTCCAGCTGCAGAGCCTCGCTGCTCAGTCTGGAGTGGGCAGCGCTGCGGCTTAAAGTGCTTGCTGGGGAACATCCACAGGAGCGAGACTTCCCACCCGGCCGACCTCCCTGCAACCCTGAGAATGGCTTGTGGTCATGGGAGTCTTGTTGCCGTACACCCAGGTTGGACCTCACTGACTCAACCACCTCCTGGAGGTGCTGGATCTCCTTGCGGGCCTCTTTTAGGGCTAACTGGGCCTCGACCCGGTGGCATTCCTCTTCTATCCAGTCTTCCTGCATCCTGTACAGCTGGGCCCTTAACTCATCTATTTCACAGTCCCTGATGAGGAAGTAAAGATCACTGAATAGCAGTTATTTTTGCAGAGTCACTCATACACAGACACAGTGTAGGGAAGGACTAGGGAAGTGCAAAACATGAAATAGTATTTATACAACGACAACTGCAACCACAACAAGGAAAGTGGGTGTATAGAGAAAAAGACTAACCTGTGCTGTAGTCTTTCCACATTTTCCCTCAGTCTGGCTCGCAGGTGTCGTATACACACCTCCTTCTGTTGAAGGGGTGTAAGGTACTGCTCTGGGGTCGGGGGCCTGATCCCATGGTTGTCGCTGCAAGCTGTGTGCTTCACCTGACGTCTGAATCACACATGAATGAAAAAGGTTGGATTTAATCACATATGATGAGTATAAATTGATAGCTGACTGACAGTGAATAGTTAAGTATTGTAGCGTTAAACAGAAATCTGGTGATATAAAATAAAACAAAACACACCTTTGCAATCTTCTATAAACCAATCCAAAAACCTTTCAATAAACACTTATTCTAGATTAATATCAGCCAGTTTTTGCTGACATTGTACCAACAAATGTTAATTCAGTTCAACAGTTATTGCAGAAGCCGAGGGTTGCTGAAGTCTCAGCTGGCAAAACCCCCCCTGTAAGAACGTGCCAGACTAACACGTTCAGACAGTCAGTTCACGGCTTTGGGCAATTCAGTGTGCAGTCCATTGAACTTGAATATCTTATGAGAAGGTGACTGAGTATAAAAAGATCTGGGGTAATTTTAGTAACATTTTGGTGTCTTATTTTCTGACTGTTTTACTACAGGGGTGTAAGTTGCATGTTACCTGGGGGTACTGGGATAAGTCCGGGCTGTAGGACTGCCCTCTGGTGGCCTAACTCGACCAGGGTAGGTGTGAGTACTGGATGTGTCGCTGTGCGAATATCGCCCGCTGCCGCCACTAGTTCCCACAGAGCGCCTTGTTGGGAGACCAAATTACACTCGTTAGGAAGCCACAAAAATCTGATTTCAACCAGCACAACTATAATCATAAGAGGATTTTAATTTCGATCTGCAAAAATATATAACTGGCAAGATGAGAGCTGAAGGAAGACTCATAGAAAAAAGCAAACATCAATGGCAACAGATACAAGACAGAGTCCAAACGCAGATTAAAGGAAGAGCTGGGGTGGAAGTGGGTTGCAAAGCAGCTTGCAGATACACAGCAACTGTAAGCAGGCTGAAGCAGCTTAAATATCATGCCCTAGGTGAGATAGCCAATTTGATATGTAGAAAGATAGCTGCTGAGCTGGTAGGTGCTGATCTGCTGGGATGACGGCTGAGCTTGAACTAATGCTACACTCAATACGTAATATTTCTTTTGCCATTTGGCTGAAAAAAAAAAGAGAAGTATGAGAAGAAACAGTACCTGCGCTGACCTGAGGAGGGCTTTCGACTTGGAGTTAGAGACATCGATGTGCAAAGGAATGTCCAACTTCTCCACGGCTCTCTCTAGAGAGGGACACTAGAAGCCCTCAGAGCTGCGCTGTAATCACCGTTACAGACACAAACATATCACAGGTAAAACCAGCATGAAGAAAACTGAATCCCACAAGCTGACAAGGAGCGTGTTTTGCTTCTAAAACACTGTCTCTTGTGTGTGGCCATTACGTGGCTGTAGGCTGGAAGGCAGCGACAAAAGTCTAACGCTAACCCTTGTAAAAGAAATAGTCTAGGCAGCAGCAGATAAAGCCTCCTTTCTATGCTGACACAAAGAGGACACAGTAAGTCTACAATCAGCACAGCTGCCTCTCTCGATCTTGTGTCTTCCCTGTCTGCAGAGCTGCATGCAAACATGATGAAACTTCACATTATCTGCTATAAAAAGCTATAAAACAGAGACAAAGCCTCCCTTTTGGTGCCCGGCAGAGTCAGCAGTCACTGGGGTTATTAGCTGTCCACAAAGACTAAATAATTTGCCATTACCTTTAAATAGCAGAACAGAGATGGTTCCATGCATGTTTGTACTATTGTAATTTCAACTGTGTTAATTTTTACAATCTGTCTTTAGCACTCCTGTTTGTTTCCCCAACATGAAGGTTTGAATCAGTTTGGACTTAATTCATTCTTGCTTTCCTTCCACCTTTCAGCAAGGTGCTGGAAACACTTCTCAGAGACACAGTTGCTGCAGATTTGTCAGCTGGGCATTTCTGATGAGAATCTGCTATTCCACCCTAACATCCAAAAGGCACTTTATTGGACTGAGATCTGATGACTGTGGAGGCCATTTGAGTACAGTGAACTCGCTGCCATGTTCAAGAAACCAGTTTGAGATGATTTCACATGACATGCCACCCCGCAGCAAGCAGCCATCAGAAAATCAATACACTTGGTCATAAAGGGACGGACGTAGTCAGCAACAGTAAGTGTTCCAAGAAAATATCACCCACATCATTGCACATACACCAGCATGAACCATTAATACAAGACAGAATTATTTCAGTCTTCTAATATCCATTTGGTGAGTTCGTGTGAATCCTCAGCTAATAATAATAAGAAAAAGAAGAACTTCGATGTGTATAGCACCTTTTAAGACACTCAAGGACACTTTACAAAAGAGTATAAAGCAAAAAGGCTGACAGGAGTGGCACCTGCTGTGTTCTTCTGCTGCTGTAGCCTGTCAGCTTCAAGGTTCAACATGTATGTTTTCAGAGCTGCTCTTCTGTAAACCTTGATTATAATGAGTGGTTATTTGAGTTACAGTTGACTTCCTTTTAACTTCAAGCAGTCTGGCCATGATTCTCCGATCCGATTCTCGTCTGATTAACAAGAAATTTCCACCCAGCGAACTCCTACTCACTGGATACTTTCACTTTTTTCGACAGTTCTCTGTAAACCATAGAGATGGTTGTGTGGGAAAATCCCAGTAGATCCTCAGTTTTAGAAACCAACAACTTGTGTTTAAAATCAATTAAATCGCCTTTCCTCCTCATTCTAATGCTCAGTTTAAACTTCAGTAAGTTGTTTTGGCCATGTCTACATTCCTAAATGCACTAAGATCCTGGCTTGTGGTTTGGTGATTAGATATTTGAGCTCAAGATTACATGAACAGGTTACTAACAAAGTAGCAGGTGAGTGTAGACTGGATTGAAAGCAAGTTTTGGGTATTGACTTTTTCAGAATTTAGACTTGTTCACTTTATTATTATATCCAATATTTCATAACTGCATCTTCACTAGCTTTTCTACTTGTTTTTTAGACAGTTAAATGTTTTTTGTTTCTTTATTGTGTATCCAGTTTCATTTGGCTATGGTTTTCCAGACTTCCGTTTGTACAATGCATGCATGGCATATTAAGGCACAAATGTGACTTCATTTGCAATTTGTACCCAAAATATAATAAAAATGGAAACC